>BQNB010198539.1:0-11127 GCA_026074375.1 Tanacetum coccineum | reverse complement strand
ACTAAAAGTATTTGATACGAAACTTCTATCGGCACCCGAATCAAATAATATATAAGCATGATGATCGTTGAGAAGGAACATACCCATGACAGTGTTGGAACCTGGGTTAGCGTCACCTCCTCCTAAGATATATGCTTTGCCTCTTGCATCAGGAACTTTTGCTTTGTTCCCACGGTTTTAGTTCTTGACTTTGGGACAATCCTTCCGGTAATGTCCTTGCACTTCACATTCAAAACACGTAACGACTCCCTGATTCGGCCCTGGAGTTCCTTGAGTAGGTATAGTCACAACAGATCTGTAATCCCTGGCCAGATGTCCAATCCTCTTATAGTTACGACATTTAGCAGTACACTGTCTTTCGTGGTGTAGCTTACACGTATTGCAGAAATGAAGTGTTCCTTCATAGCCATTCTTCTCATTGTTACAAGCCATATAGACTCTAGCAACATTCTGACCTCTAGTTTTATGTCGTTTGTAGGGCGGTTGTTGCCCACGGTTGTTTCCATAGTTGTTGTTCAATCTCCTCTTGTTCTCTGCATTTCTTACAGCATAGCCCTTCAACTTTTGATCCATAAAGTTGTTGGCAATTCGAACAGCATCTTATAGTCTTGTGGGTTCTGCAGCAATTACATTCCCTTAGATATTATCAGAAAGACCTCCAATGAATTTCTCCACCCGATCTTCCTCCTCGGGGGCCATTTTCGTATTCATCATGGTCAGTTCTTGAAATCTCTGAGTATATGCAGTCAAATCATTGTTCTTCACAGTTAAGTTCTACAGTTCAGTTTCCATTTTCTGAATCTCATTCCTTGGGCAGTACACTTCAGTCATTAGCTTTATGAGCTCTTTCCATGACATGGTAAATGCGGCCTCAGTCCCAATAGTCCTCTTATGTGAGTTCCACCAAGTTAGTGCACTGTCCAACAGGGTGCAAGTAGCATACTTAACTTAGGACTTCTTTGGGCAGTTGCTGATATGAAACACTGTTTCCATCTTCTCAAACCATCTTATAAATCCTACAACTCCTTCCGTTCCCTTAAAGTTGAGTCTTGACACTTCATGAAGTCCTGGTAGGTGCATTCTCTAGTAACAGGTCTATCACCTCTAACATTCTCATTTGGATTCTCATTTCTACCATTTCCATTTCCACCATTTCCATTTCCACCATTTCCATTGTCGCCATCACTACCATTTTGGCTTTGGTTTTCAGTCTCGAGAGCATTAGCGGCACAGGTCGCCTCATGAGCAGCCAACGCTTCTTCCATACGTCAGTTAACGAGTTCTTCGATTACTTCAGGGGTCATACTGAAGTGAGTGATAGTCATTGTTCCACATCACAAGACACAACCCATGGTGAGATTTTGAAACAAATACACGATTATTGATAACGATAATTTAATACATGCTATGAAATAAAATATAATTTCAACATGATTGACAGAACGAATAACTAACAATATAGATAAATAAGCGAGAGAGTCAAAACAAGCTTTTCATTTCATGAATAAAAGCATAATTCGGTTACAACCAATTCCAAAATAGGTACATGATCCACAATTACTTATACTGCTAACATCTAGACCTAACCATCAGTCTAGTGTCCTAGATGATCATGGTACTACTAGTCTAAGGGTGAAACCCTAAACGTCTCTCAACATATGACTCCAACCTCCTAAGTCTCCCCCGAGTATCATCATGATCCCTACGAACCTGACAAAACTCCTCCTATGAAAGAGACATGTGAAGTCGAAGACTGTTCACATGATCCCTCTAGATATCCAACATAGCACGGACCTTGAGGTTCTCCAACCTTAAGCTGTCAATCCTCTCGATCATACTAGCTCTTTGTCCCCTAGCTATCAACTGATCAGCCTCCAACCGTCTCTGAATAGTCTCAATCTTGACAATCCTATCAATACGAACCTCAGACATGTGATGGTAAAAGTCACGCACATCATCATTCAAGTAAATCGGCATATCCTCGAATGACCTAACAATGTCATCCCTAGTGCCAGACGAATCAGAAGAATCCTCTCCAGCTGGCTCTACAATATCCTCCTCAACTATCGGTGCGGACATCGGGTCAATACCTACCTCAACCGTGTCTCCAGCACTGGTGTCAGCCTGATACTCCTTTGTGTCATCCCTGACATCCCTAGGGTCAATCTTAACATGATCTCTAACATCATCCCCATCACCAATACCCAACTACATATCAACCCCAGTCTCTATATGATCAATCTTGGTATCCTCCTCTATGCTAGCCTCAGACGAATATAAATCTTTAAACCTCTTACGAGGTGGTAAGAGATCAGCACAGGTAGGAGTCAATGATCCCATAACTGGCGTAGATGATGGTATAGAATCAACCGGGGATCTACATCTCTTGCGAGATGGTCTAGCAGAATGTGAAGATGAATGCAGGGGTCTCTCTGATGACTCTCCTGAAGATGACTCTGATGTAGTTGGTGGATACAAAGTAGATAATAGAGCAGCACACCAATGACAAAATGCCTCACTACGTCGTGGTGCTCTCCTCGGAGGGTAACACAATCTAGGTGATACATCTCTAGTCAAAGATCCAGAATGAGCCTGATCTGATGCATCCAAACCCGAAGAATGAACTGGCAAAGAATCTGAAGATGAACTAGAAGAAGATGAGCAGTGGTCTGAAGAACGAGGTGATGCATGCCTCAATGCTAATCTCCGAGCTGGTAAAGGTTAACTTTGTTCCTTGCAGTTAACAACTTACGCGGCCCATTAAGGTAGGTACAGTAAGGTCGACCAAAAGGAATAGCCTCCCCGAGTCGGATAAGAATCGCTGACTATCGACGAAATCTCAGGCGGGGCAGTAACAGGAGCAATAGGAAACTCAGATGATGATGATGATGGATATGTTGTTACCCTGCTCCTCCAACGAGCAACGATAGCAACATAAGGGTCCTGCGATGGTGGTCCATCAGAAGAATCAGGAGCCTCAGAAGAATCGGTGCATAAGAATGGTGAAATAGCTAGTAGCGGGGAAATGTGCTCTGGTGAAGACATCTCATCTGGTGAATCAAAATCGGAATCCGAATAGGGAATCAAGCCACATAATCCAGTGGGTGAAGCGACAAGAGTCGTCTCAACTACAGGAGCGGCAGATGAAATAACAGGAGCAATAGTAGAAGTCTTTGGAGCAACCACAAAAGTAGAAGGAATAACAGTAGGAATATCACCAAAAAGAATAACCCGAGAGGGCGGTGATCCCACACTCTTATCCGAAGAATCAGAATAAATAGCAATAACTGAAGCTGCCATGATCTGCACAAGCAAAAGTTTATATAAATCTCCTTTATATGAAACCATGCAAGGCATAAAGAAATGATAAAATGAATGGCAAGGTAAATATGGCAAAATATAATAGTCTCAAGTATATATAGAAATGTTATATATATGTATAGCAAGGAGAAGATAATCACGTAAAGCATAGATAGAAGCACATAGGAACATAACTGGTTATAGACATAACCTAAGTATAACTACCTGGGTTCTCTATATCCATGGCTATCTAAATTACCAATCCTGTCCATACCACCAAACGGGCCTGGACAAAATACGTGTCCCGAGCGTGACGTCATAACAATCCGAAGACGTCATAACAATCCGAACACAAATCAATAAAGAATGACCACTAATCATGGACGTTTGAAAAATAGTTGTACTCGTTGCATAAAGAAAATTAATTAAGTTTTACAACCCGTCATAAGAGAGTAAAATGTAGCGGAAGCATAACAAAGTTTGACATTGACAACGAGTATATAAATAGATAAGTCTTGAAATTGGCGAAGCCACATAGCACATAGACTCCAGTTAGCATAAAGAATCAAGCCAAGCTAAGCACCTGAGAAAACATGTTTAAAACGTCAACATAATGTTGGTGAATTCATAGGTTTAAGTTAATACAAGAGTGGACCACAAGATTTCAAAACGCATGCGACTACTATAACAGGAAAAAATTTCACATAAAAAGTATTTACTGTTACGCTAAGCTCATGACATCGATGCTAATAGAGTAGGGCATATCACATCATGCCACATAGTATTCCTGCCCTTAAATGGTATCCCAAACCAAAGACCACCACAACGCACAATCGACATGACATATATCCGTTTGTTCTTCGTTAAGTGGAACCAAAACGGATAGGGATAATTAGTCCTAATAGATCTATTTACGCATCTGCGCTAACTTAACCAATCCAATTGGCCATAGGTGACTAACGGTTCATGATAGTTCAGGCAATAGTGGTTTGTAGCAAAACTTAGGCAACACATAAACATGTAAAACTCACGTTAAGAACTTGTGTCCAATTTTAAAAGCAAACAATGTTTCTCACCCCAAAGTATAAAGCATTTGAAAATAGGTAAAACGTGGGGCTATGAACTCACCTTAAGCAAGTGGTGAATCGATAATCAACGAGGAAGAAATAAAGCCGAAAGGTCCTACACGCGACCTAAATAAATGACGCGTCTTAGGTAAACGAAAGATAACCGAAACTTGTACGACACGCTTTCAAGAGAAAAGACATCCATATGTGTTTGTGCTTTAGTTTGTTTAATAAAGTATGACTAAATAAAATTATAGAGTTTTTCGTCAAGTCTTGGCGTTTATCCAAAAATTACTACTTTTAGAAAGTTTCTATTTTAGGAAAGTTTTTAGTTTCAAGACGTTAATACCGTCCCCTATATTTGTTAAGTTTCCATATTTTCAAAATGCGCTAACTAACCATAATCGCTTAACTTCCAAGTCCGATCCGCTAAGTTTTACCAAACTTACTATTTTTAGTAACTTTATCGCTTTTCCTAAAATATGTTAATGACGTCTTCAAATGATGCTAATCTATATATATGTGTTACTATATGTTTCGCTAGAGTTTAGAAAGTCCAAAAATGTCCGAAAGTGTCCGAATACCCTTTTTACTATTCACATCAGCACACTATTCATTGGGTTTTGCCGAAAAATGTTTCAAGTTTCATTTGGCTATAACTTGGCCGTTTTAAGTCCGATTTTAAAGTGCGATATGTGAAAAACTATCTATTCGAAACAAGCTCTTCAAAAACTACTTTTACGCCTAATGAAGACATTTTTAGGTCGCTCAAAACCTCAAAACTAATTCGGATCAGCAACATGTCTTTTCATAAATACTCCCAAAAATCCATCCAAACGCCACAATAGTGCTTATTCTAGCCTAATCCCGATCACTACCAAACCAACCAACAAAACCACACTTAATCTAACCTAATCCCTTCATTTCTATTGTTGCAACACACTTTTCAACTCATCTCACCATAACTTATAAAACAACAAACATAATACTTCCATTTTTATAAAAGTTGTCAAGATATTTTTATCATTTCTTTTGATAAAAGTAACACAAACACATGGACTCTTAAACTTGAACAATATTCATAAGAATAAAAGAAATGAAACAAGAGATGGGTCAAGAATGCTTACAAGAATGAAGAAACAAGTAGAGAATCACAAGATCTATACCCAAAATGACTAGATCTATAAAACCCACTTATAAAATTAGAAACCCTAATTTTATAATCTTGCAAACCCTTGAAATTTAAAGAACTACTACTTGGATCAACCTTAGATAACTATAACTAACATCTTGGAACACTTGGATCTTGAAGGAAATCAAAAGTTATGGATTGGGTTGGGTGTTGTAGGTGAGCCGTGAGCAAGAGAGCAAGGGAAAGAAGAGAGAAATTTTTGTGAGGCTTGTGTGTGTGAGATATAACCTAAGAATGAGAAAGTATGGTATTTATAGGACCAAGTTAGGGTTTTGTGACTTGGTTGGAAGCATCAAGTGGCTAACACACACCAAAGGGGTGTGCCTTTGTGGTTTCGGCCAAAAATAGTCACAAGGACCCAAATGGGTTCAAATTTTAACTCATGGTTCACTAGAGATGCATAAGTTGGTCATGTTGAGGTCAAATGAAGTCAAAGTATGTGTAAGAAGTCACATGCCCATGACTTGGTTAGTTTCTTGTGCATGAGAGTGACTTCCTCATAAGTCACTATCTTATGCTTACATGATCACATGCATGGGTTTTTCAAAAGATGCTTCAAGAATTAATTTAGGATGCATGGTGATGTTGTTGTGGTTTAGGCGTCCAACATGTCAAGCAAAGGGAGGTGAACGAAATTTTTAGCATTACAATGCTTGACGGATGATAACTCGAGTTTACACGAAAAGATTGCGGGTTTTCGGGGTTCCGTTTGATCAAAAACGCGAAAAACGCAATTTAAAAGATAAAACCCTAAAATTAATATCGGAAGTGATTAAAAATCACGAAACACTTAGAAAAGTTAAAATATCTCATACAAGGCCTAAATTAATTAATAACCGATGCCGGGACGCGCCCGATGACGTTTTTCAGATTTACGCGGGTTAACTTCCCGGTAAACTGTCAAATTCAAACGTAACATGTAAAAGTCAAAGATAAAAACCAGAAAGGTTTAAAATATTGACCTGAAATTTACGGGGTATGACAAATACACTTACCTTTTACCTATTAAAACGAGCTAAAAAGACCAATAATGACCAAAAATACATAAAAAATGCATTGTATATGTGTATTTTGTAATTTGTGTCTTGCAGGTACGGATATTCAGTAAAAGGGACAAAAACTAAGGAAAAGCAGACAAAACCGAGCATGGGAATGGAAAGAGCACGAGATTTCGAGTCAAACGGTGTCTTCATCTTTTATTGGGCCAGCCCGACACCATTTATATGGGTCGGACCGACCCATTATTATTATTAATAATTGCAGCCTAGTATGAAAGCCAAGCCCAAGTCCATATTGAATGATCCAGCCCATATGAAACTCGGCCCACCAGTTAGAAGTATAAATCTTAGGCCCATAAATTCTAATGAAAACCATAAGGCCCAACAAATACAAAGAATGGTTCAGGCCCAAGAAAGAGTGCACGGCCCAGCTAATGCAAAGACCAAAAGCCCATATTCCACCTCTTGTTACTGCGTACTGTGTACGCAAGTTGAAAGGAAAAGATATAAGAAGCAGACGAAAGATATATAGGATATTCATTCCATTTTCTTTTTGTTTTTCCCAATGTTGCAAAAATCGCGAGTCGCTAGCCGGGCGGTCGACCACCCTGTAGCCTGTAATCGGCCTAGGCGCGATTAATCGGTGATTAATCATTTTTACTGTTTGTATATAAATTTCAAAAATTTACCATTTTTTACCCATTTTCCCGATTTTTTACCGACTTGACCGATTAATCGCCGAGTTGACCGATTTTTGAAAATTATATATATATATATAATTTTGACTTTCGTTGACCGATTAGGCCGAGTTGACCGATTAATCGCCGAGTTGGCCGATTAATCGCCGACTTACAACCGGAATAAGCTAAGCTTATTGCTTATTCGGTATAAGCAGCTTATATTATTGAGCTTATTTGTAAGCTTATTTTGTGTTTGATAGTTTTCGGCTACTGTTGGATTATTAAGCATTTCGTTTAAGCTTTGTCATAGTTTAATCCCTTTTGCTTATTACCGTTTAGTTTATTTAAATAGTTTTCTTATTAGCTTATTTTGTTAGTTCGATTTCTAAAAGAGTTTTAAAAGGGCTATAGTAATTAGATTTAGTTTCTTAATAGTTTGAGCTTGTTTAGATTTAGTCTTGTTTAAAAGTTTTTTTATAGTATTGTTTGAATAGCGTATTGGCTTAATACTCGTAGTTCGTTTATGTTAAAATCGTTCTTGGCTTATTATGGTAGGATTTATTAGATATAAATTAAATACTAAAACAAATTTTCTAGTTTTCTGTTTCGTGAGACTTAGTTGCCCTAAATATTAAGTCCATTTGTTGTTGGACCTTGATCTATTAATTCGGTTGTTTAAGAAAAATAAACATGATATTTGCAATTGTGTTAGCTAACAGTTTTTGTAGTTTTAATTTTGTCATGGTACCGTTTAACTCAAGGACGAGGAGCTTATGGGTCTAATAAGCTAATTTTATTCTTAAAGTTTTAAGCTTTTTGTAGTCTTTATTAAGCTAAATAGTGAATAAAGCTCAAAACTTTACTAGCTAATTAGTTTACTAAAAACTAAAAAAGTTATAAATTTTAGTGTTTAATTAGTTTGTTAGATCGGGTGGTTGTTTCGTTTTCGTTGCAACAATCGGGTTCTACTTCCCTTCCTTTCTCTTTACTTAGTAGATTTAGTTTAATTTGCTTAAAATGATTATGATTGTTAATGCTAGTTTAGTTGTGGTGTTTAGTGAGTAGAATTCTTATATGCTTGTTAAGTAAGTTGGTAAATAGTAAATTAAGTGTGAAATTTAATAAGTGTCTAGTGATTAATAATTTGCAAAAGTTATTTAGTTTAGTGTTTATTTAGTTCGAAGGGGCAAAAGCCGTAAGATTAAATAGGCATTAAAATAGTAATTAATATCTTGATAAAAAGTTGTTTTCAATATTTAAGTCAACAAGTTTTGAAAAACGATTATTAGACGGATAATTACTATCGTCATTAAGATCTAAAACTTTACACACTTAAGAATCTATTACACTTTTACTTGACAACATATTTTTCTTTATATATTCTTTTATCTTCGATTAGCTTGCTTGTTAATTAGTATAATCTAGTTTATCGCTATCTTTAGTTTTATTCAAAACCAAAAATTAAAAAGATAATCCAACAATAATTTTTGGAAACATTTTCGCGGATCCTCAAATTCAATTCTCGTTGGAACGACTTCGGAAGATTTAATTTTTACTTGTTTCTCAATAGATTTATTACATCTAACGGGATAACACAATAATAAATACATCCGGCTATACGGTATTAAATGAATATCAAAATGGCGCCCGTTGTTAGGAGAGTTGTACGATTTTCGCGTTTTTGATCGAAGTTGAATGCCTTAAAGACCATTTAGTTCAGGAAAGTTTATTTTCATTTTTTTTTAAATTATAAAAAATTTAAAATATTTTTATTTTTATTTTTATTTTATATAAATATTATAAATCCAAAAATATTTTTATTTTTATTTTTTATTTTTATTATCTTTATAAAAATATAAAAATATTTTCCTTTATCCTCTTATTTCATTTAATTCTTATCTTCTTATCCTCCTATTTGTTTAATTCTAATGTCGTCATTCGAACAACAAAGTTGTTTCAACTACGGAAATCCATTAGATGATCAACCTTGTCGATATTGTACTTGCGAGAGGTGTGGATATTATAATAGAGGGGTACCTTGTTTAGGATGTAATTCGGAAAATTCATTCACTTATGAACCAACTCCGTATTCTTACAATGATTCTCCAAATTTTTCCGACTACCCTCCACAACCCCAGTACAAGACGACTTCCCTTTCTTGGAGTTTTATGTGGGAACGATGCTCATTATGGTTACGATTGTCCGCCTCAAGTTCTGTTTATCTCTAATCCGGACCCGTGTTACAATCAAGACTTTGATAATTTTCCACAAACTTCACCTAATTTTCAACAACAATATCTTTGTTGTGAAAACTGCGGGGGTCCTCATGAGACTTTTCAGTGTCAACCGTTGAACCAAAATTTCTATGAACCTAATCATTGCTATAATTCCTAATCTTCAGTTTTAAAACAATTTCCAACCCTCGCAGTTTTCGTCATTCATTCAACCCACCTCAAGCAACGAGTACGGGAAATGTTGCAAGCAAAGAAAACCTAATGAAACGCTATACAAGCTTTTCTAACAGAGTATGATCATATACCTCCAAAAGAAAAGTGCATGGCTTTAGCGCTAGCTGAGGAGAGATTTCTTAAACTTAAGCAAATTTTGGAAGAAGGGCTAAATCAACCAGAGAAAATACAAGAATTGATGCTTAAACTTCTTAATGATTTAAAGAATGTTGTAGAAGAGCAGACAGCTAAAGTTAGTTCTTAATATTGGAAGCCTCCTATTTTCTATGATGATGATGACGAGGAAAGTTCTATTCCTTTGAGAGATCTTATTTCTGAACTTCCTCTGTCAGTTGAAATCACACCCGACTTACCAATTACGGACTCTCTTATAATGGAGGATGAGCATCTTAACACTATTCCGGAAACAGAATCGGACGAAGAAAATGAGTCTAGTGTTGAGGACCTTAACCTAACCCCAAGTGAGTCTGAGGATTTATCCGAGGATTAATCTGAGGATTTATCAAATATTGAAAGTGAGTGTGATATGCCCTTTTGTGATGATTTTACGACTTTTTTTAATCCTCTCTTTGATTCTAACAACGATTTTACCTCTAGTGATGACGAGTCACTTTTTGATGAGGACGTTCCAGAATAAAATTTCAAAATTTATTCGAACCCTCTTTTTGATGAAGAAATCATTTCTACTAAGATAGATCCGCATCACTTTAATGCAGAATCTGATCTTATAGAATCTTTGCTTAATCGAGATACTTCGATAGTTTCTTCTCCTAAGTTTGATTCTCTTCTCGAGGAGTTCTCCGGTGAACTCGCTCATATCGATTTGATTTCTCCAGAAATTGATGAAGCCGACTTTGATCCAGAGGAAGAAATTCGTCTTGTTGAGAAATTGTTGTATGATAATTCATCTCCTCGACCTCCGGAAGAACTTAATTCTGAAATTTCTGATGCTATAATCGAGTCTTTCTCTCCATCTCCTATCCCCGTTGAGGGTAGTGACTCTCTTATGGAGGAGATTGATATTTTTCTTGCTCCGGATGACTCGATACCACCGGGTATTGAGAATGACGACTATGACTCAGAAGGGGATATTCTTGAAGAATTGCTTAACAATGATTCCCTTTCACTGCCTGAAAATGAGTCATTTCAATTTGATCATAATTATGTTCCATCATCCCCTCGTCCTCCTGAGAAACCACCAGATGATGATGATGTTTACTTTGATATTGAGCCTGATACGGGAGTTTTTATAAAAGTGGTGGATGATATTTCTGATAATTCGATAAGAGAACTTTATGTTCATGTGCCTAATGTTTTACCCACCCTTCCCATCCTTTCTTCAATATTTGACACTTTGCTTCCATTTTCATTCGAAAATGAGAACAAAGTTTTCAATTCTAGTATTCTTGCTTCTAATGAGGA
>BQNB010198538.1:0-11127 GCA_026074375.1 Tanacetum coccineum | reverse complement strand
GTATGCTTATGTTTTTAGTTTCTTATGTTTTCATTATTCCCGTATTATAATATTTAAATTTTTATTTGAATGAATAAAAGAATTTTTTTTAATAAAGAAAAAAATGACGAATAAGATGTTATTAGTATTTTGCTGGAGAGGGGTTTTATTTATTCGTGTGTTATTGGGAGGGTGTTGAGGTGACATTGAGGTGACGTGCGAATAACATGTTATTCGGCTTCAGCTAACCTAGTTCTCTAATAATGCTAAGAAGGCTTTTGAAAGATAATGCTTAGAAAAACTAGCGATTTCAACCACATTAAATAAGATGTGATCAGCATAAATGAGACACTTCTACCATTTATATAGTTTGAGGACTCATGTGGAAATGTTCTCAAAACACATAGATCACAAATGAGACACTTCTACCATTTATATAGTTTGAGGACTCATGTGGAAATGTTCTAAAAAACACAAAGATGAATGATTCTACGACTTATTAATTACTCTAGATATTTTAATGCTCAAACATTCTATATAACTAGTATGGTACCCGCACAATGCGGTGGCGGGTACCATTTAACTATATTTTGTGGCGAGCAAATGTTATCCAGTTAAATGTTTTTTTAATAACAACTGTACAAATGAATGATAATTTAAACTAAAATAACTTTAAGCAATAACAATGTAAAGTATTTCATATCCAAATAAACGTAAGGTCCAAAAGAAAGAAGGGAACGTAAGTAACATCTTTGAAACATAAGTTAAAATAGACGGGTACACGCGTGTTGCAGCGACGGGTTCCGTATAATTAAATTTTCCGGCAAGGGAGTGGGCGAGGATCAAGGGCCGGAAGAATGTTGGATGAATGAATCTATTGTGTGTGAAGTTTGATTAGTTTGTGTTGTAGCCTTTTCATTCTTTCATAAACCATGAGTTTTTTTATATTAAGATTTTATAACTGACATTTTAATATATATCAATAACCTTTTTTCACTTTTATATGTTACAAATATTTATACGGTGGTTACACATTTTTCCCATTAAATCACTTATTTATCATTAATATAAACGTTATAAGTTTTGAGGTTACATGATGACAAATGAGATATTACAAAAAAGTTTATAATAAGCAATGAAAGCATTACTTGTAACGACTCATACTTTTAATGACACATAAATTTCTAAGCTTTTAGTTATATATGTATGTATTGATTCCATGTACGTACGAGTATCCTTATATAATACTAGTATCAACGTTCGAAGGAGAAAATAAGAAACAAGAAGTACGCGATAATCGAAGTGGTCAATATATATATATAACCGACCGATATAAGGCAAATAGTATGACGTCATAAGATAGACGTAGGAGAGCGAAATCATAATCAATGATTATATACTAGTTATTCATGCAATAGCAATAAAAGTGCAAAAGAGAGCATATAAGTTACCTGGGAGCAAGCGCGCGCGGATATCGGACAATGGGGAAGGACTCTTAAAATTTCCGAAAATAGTTGTAGTCCAGGTTTTTGTAAAATGACCTAGTTCGCTACAACTTGTGCTCTGGTACCAATCTGTAACACCCCCAAAATCACAACAACGCAGCGGAATACCACTTGGGGTGCTACTTCATAGTTCATACACACAAGTTACAGAAAACGACCTCAAAAGAGACGTTTAATAAAATATCACATTCTGTTTAAATAAATCAGAGTAAATTTTTGGTCCCAACAATTTATAATTTAACAAGATTACATGAGTTCAAACGTGACTCATTTGTATAATTAAAGAAAACATTTATCGAATGTGAAGAAAACCAAGTCCTTATAGTTTTGATATCCACGCGTCTCGAATGCTCCCAATGCTCAGCTAGCAAGATAATAACCTGAGAAAATACATGCAAAAACGTCAACAATAATGTTGGTGAATTCATAGGTTTTAGCAAAAACCGCATTGAAATAATTCAAATGATATTTCCTTAAGAAAAGTAGCGTTACAACCTTTCAAAGCATTATTTCCAAAAATCCAAATAGTGATTTCAATAATCAAGTAATAATTAGTAATGGACCACAAGCTTTTAGTTCAACCAACATCAATACATCAAGTGTATTTGCCAAATACCATATTCCACATTATCGCCATGAGCCCATGACACCGACGCCTTGACACGGCATATATCTTTTCATATGCTCACAAATTTTGCCCCATACAAGGTACAATTGCCAGATACCTACCTCTCAATACAAAACGTCCTAAACAGGGTGTTCATGTTATTCAACTGATCCATACCCTCAGACGGGGTTGTCAACCCAATAGATCTATTTAATGTATTAGCGCTTCCCCCACTATAGGGCAAATTAACGGTTCAAATCTGGGGACTTTTGGCAATATCTACTCATGCGAATAATCTCATAATCGGGACAAGCATACTCTTCAAGCACTTGTGTCCAATTTAAAACAAGTAATGGTTTCAAAACTCACGGTTTTGTAAATAGATAATCAATGTTCTCAAAACATTTACTAAGCAATTCCAGCTTCAATAATTCCAATGGTAATCCACCATTTATCAAACATGTATCAAAATCATGTAATAAGCAAGCCAAAGCTTTAGTGAAAACAATTCATGTAACGCTTAAGTAGTAAAAAGAAACATTTTACTTAGTAAAACAAGCATGTATTCTCACCCCGAAAATAGTTACGAAAACCATTAAAAGAGCAAAGGTGGGGCTATGAACTCACCAAGATATCAAAGAGATCAGAAGTATAATAAGTCTTGAACAAGATAAAATCCCTTACGCACCACCTAAAATACGTGACGCGTCTTAGTATAATATCATAATATTATAAAGTATTCCAAGAATTATGTATAGTTATTCAATAACTAGTTTACAAAAATACAAGACATGAGGCAAACACCGAGACGGGTCAAAAACTAAAGTCCTTTTTCTAATCCATATGGATGTATAACCTTTATACATACTCATTATGCATCTAACTACGTATCTTATATTAATTTATTTTTTGTTTCGCTATGCGTATCATACGTTTTATGTCTCAACAAAACGTAAAATTCTACATAGTAGCTGATTTTGACAGTATTTTTTATGGATCCAAATCTCCTATCCGTAAAAGATATGAAACAGCGAGGTTTTATCATCCCTAGAAAGGTCCTTGAGGTCTAGTTACAGAACTTAAGCAATCAACAAACCATTTTCCAATCCACGGGAAAATGGATTTTTACGAACTATAACTCAAAACCAGAATGTTAACTAATTTTTACTTGTTTACGGTTTGGCCATAAATCATATTCTATAATAGCTTTACATTAGAATCCAAAAGAGGTGAAAGCCAATAATATATAGTGATTAACCATTTTTTAAACCTCAACCACTGTACAAAAACATGGAGATAAAAACAAGTTTCCCAACAGCAGCTCCAGATTTGCCTTCATATGTAAAAATGTCATATCTCCCTCATCCGTAATCGATACAAAAGCGTCCAATCTCCACATGAACCTAAAGACCGTATATCTATCAACCATGTCTTTGTTACAGACCCTAAAGCCAAAATTTTTTGATAAAATCCCACGTTTTCCTACTGATCTTGAACTTTCCTAATTCACCCAAAATATTCACTGAAATTCTTATGGTTTTTTCCGTTTTAGTCCATAAATCCTAAAATAAAATTGTAAATGAATGTGAGGCAAGTTCTGAGCTTCTATAAGATTTCTAGCATTGACCCAAGCTTAAAACCTAACATTTGTTTCAAAACCCCTGACATTAACATGCTTCCTAATCCATGTCCATATTGACCCATGGTCGTATTTATTTACCATATCTCCCTCTTACAGGAGGAATTGGTTGAGCATCCAATTTACCACATGATCCCCTAAGAGTCTATTTTCCAAATATCAAATTATATCAGTAGGCACAGGCCAAAAATTTTGAGGAAATGGGGCGACAACCTGCTGTCCCCAAAACAGTCCCTAGATAATCCTTCCAAACCTATTTTAAACTCATTCTAACCATTATCAATCATCATGCAAGGCTTCTAATCATCTCCCAAACACATCCCTTACACTATAACATAACTTTTAAATCAAACCAAAGATTCACAAGATCAAAGCATGCATGCTTAAAAAGACCACATGTCAGACCACATGTATTAACACTAGAAACAAATAATTGAATGATGAAAATTAGTGACACAACAACACCAAGATAATAGTAGAAAATCAACACAAACCCTATGATTGGTATAGGGCTGCCGAACCCAAGGGAGGCAAAACCCAAACTTTCCTTTATTTGTATTTAGCCAATCCTCACAATTGAACCCAAAATGCTTCTTTTAAACAAGAATCCTTAAAATCTTACAAATGGAGATCTCTAAAATCAAAGGTTTAAGTAACTTGATGCATGTTGTTATTAAACATTGGGGAACAATTAGGGTTTATAATAGTGTTGATTTAAGGAAAAAGGATTAGATTAATGGGGTTTGATTATCAATTAAGGGTATTGGTTGGGTTATGTGTCCGAACCAGGAAAAGGAGAGGAATAAAGGAAAAAATTTTGTCTGTGTTTTGATTTACTATGTGTGTATGTCGAGCCTTTTATAAAAAAAAGGGTATTGGGTTTGGGTCTTGGGCCTAATTTAACTAATGGGTTAATTAAGTGGTTTAAAACATAAGGGTGTATGGTTTGGGGCCTATGGCCGGTTTAAAGAAAAAAAAAGGAGGAGTGGGTTTCGGCCCGCTTCTTCCTAACTAATAATACTTATTAGTCTCGGGCCCTAAAATCTTTCCTAGTCCGACACTTTTTTTTTTCCTAAATTGAAAATTTTAACTCGGTTGCACATGTAAACTTTTAAAAATAATATTTTATATAAAATAAAATATAATTGGCATTCGAGGCCAAAATACGAAGTCGTTGATTTCTCGTTGCTCAAAAACGGTTAAATTTTTAACGCATAGCCCTTTTATTCAAATCCGACGATTTTCTCCAAAATCGACAAAATAATAAAATAGAATATTTTCTAAAATTTAGAAAATAAATATATAAGTCAAAATAAATAATGACCTTAAATTCGGGTTATTACAGTATCCACCCCTTTAGGGAGCGACGTCCCGACGCTCAATTCGTATAAATCGTCGAATGGTTACTTACGAAGCGGTGAGGATATACACAAGCCATCGTCGAGGTTTTCAACAAAGATACTAATATCTTATCAAGCTCACGGCAGTCGATACAAATTCGGATAAATCCTTGTACACATTACGAGTTGAAAAGAGTTCATAGCCCAAAGGATGATTCGCACAATTGAACACACGCCATGTCGGATACACATAAGCCCACTCATTTATAATTTATTACTTACAAAAAGAGGCGTCCCAATCCTTGTAAGTAAGAACTTATAAACTTATGGTTCGGTGGTTTATAATTTCCTTATTCAAATGAAGAAGCGTCCTAATTCATTTCAATAAGACGATTATAAATCATCCTACTTAAGCATGGCCGACACAAAACACAATGTCAAAACAAGACCAAATGCTACATTAAATAAAAGGGAAAATGTCTCTTTGACGGCATGATCCATCAAAATCATAACAAGAAGTAACGAGAATAATAGTAAGACATTACTAATTGAATCTGTTGATTCTAACGAATACCGAAAACAATCTTCCAACCACCATTGATTCAAAAGAATACATTAATCAACAAACTCCAACAGCCACCGTTGATTCAAAAGGGTGCCGATAAATTAATAGAATCCTAGCAACGTTCACATATAGACAAAACACACTCCGAGGTGACAAGCTAAATTCGTACCCCTATCAACTGAAAGACTTCAAAACAATAGGTTACCAAGCAACATATGCGATTCAAAAGCATAAGGAGGGTGTTCAAACTCGCGTTGAACAACAAAATAACTAATGGATTTGACAAAATACACCGAATGCCAATATCATCAAAAGGAAGTAAAGTAAAATTACGTAAATATTTCTGAGATCACCACATCGCTCATAAAATATTAAAGTAAAACAACTTATTATGACGTACCATAGTACTATACACACATGTAGTAATTAATATCACATAACGATTTTTGCCATTGGCCGACTTAATATACTTATATCTCAAAATCCATAATAGGTATAAACATGAGGTTTTCGCTTCAAACAAGATGTAAGACACTAATTTACTAAGATTACAAGATAATTAACTCAAAGTGTTCAGGTCCTAAGTCAAATTATTGTTTTACGCTCATAAGCCAGATCAAACGTTTTCCTGTTCCACCGTTTTTAGCGGAATTCCCACTTTAAAACTCGGTTTGACACCAAACGAAAGCCCATGTTTAAGTTTATCTAAATCCTACATGTTTTAATTTGGAAAATAGGGTACTTAGTATGAAAAATTCTGGTCATAAATTAATTTGAAATTCTGGGCACAAATTTTTGTTATTTTAACCATTTTGGTCGTAACCCATTCATCCGGAATGGTTAAGGCTCTACCCAAAGAGCCAAATGGTCCTCACATGATGTACCCTTCACCCATGTATAAACCCAATAGCCTCCAATTCAAAACATATCCAATTTAGGTAAATAATTTGCCTTGTAAATTATGGGTTCGCACTAAGTTCGTTTCCACGGTTTTGGTCTTATCTCGACCATCCGGAAGAGCTGGCATTCCATCCAACTCGCCACTAGGACCTAAGGTATTATACTATTCATTTATGTAAAAACACAGTAGGTTTTAAGCCAAAATTTTCCCATTAACACACCAATCATCTGCCGGTCACCCATTTGGACTAGTTTTATAAATTTAGGCGTAACTAACTTATTTGAGGTGTATACTGCTCCATCCAAAGCCCCACATACACCTTGTATGTTTACTTACCCAACAAAATACCATGGTTACTGACTTCAAGTTAAAATTTTGACATTATACCCATTTTTCTCAAAAGTTCCAAAAATAGACGTAAGTGACCGAAAATAGTCGACACTTATATACATTACCCTTATATATATAGATGGTGGTGATCCCAAAGATAAGCGTAAGGATTCAATAAGAAATTATCCCATATACGTACGAGTATCCTTATATAATACTAGTATCAACGTTCGAAGGAGAAAATAAGAAACAAGAAGCACGCGATAATCGGAGTGGTTAATATATATATATATAACCGACCGATATAAGGCAAATAGTATGACGTCATAAGATAGACATAGGAGAGCGAAATCATAATCAAGGATTATATACTAGTTATTCATGCAATAGCAATAAAAGTGCAAAAGAGAGCGTATAAGTTACCTGGGAGCAAGCGCGCGCGGATATCGGACAATAGGGAAGGACTCTTAAAATTTCCGAAAACAGTTGTAGTCCAGGTTTTTTAAAATTTACCTAACGCTACAACCGTGCTCTGATTCAAATTCGTAACACCCCCAAAATCACGACAACGCAGCGGAATACCACCTGGGGTGCTACTTCATAGTTCATACACACAAGTTACAGAAAACGACCTCAAAGAGACGTTTAATAAAATATCACATTCGGTTTAAATAAATCAGAGTAAATTTTTGGTCCCAACAATTTATAATTTAACAAGATTACATGAGTTCAAACGTGACTCATTTGTATAATTAAAGAAAACATTTATCGAATGTGAAGAAAACCAAGTCCTTATAGTTTTGATATCCACGCGTCCCGAATGCTCCCACTGCTCAGCTAACAAGATAATAACCTGAGAAAATACATGCAAAAACGTCAACAATAATGTTGGTGAATTCATAGGTTTTAGCAAAACCGCATTGAAATAATTCAAATGATATTTCCTTAAGAAAAGTAGCGTTACAACCTTTCAAAGCATTATTTCCAAAAATCCAAATAGTGATTTCAATAATCAAGTAATAATTAGTAATGGACCACAAGCTTTTAGTTCAACCAACATCAATACATCAAGTGTATTTGCCAAATATCATATTCCACATTATCGCCATGAGCCCTTTTGACACCGACGCCTTGACACGGCATATATCTTTTCATATGCTCACAAATTTTGCCCCATACAAGGTACAAATGCCAGATATCCTACCTCTCAATCAAAACGACCTAAACATGTGTTTTTCTATGTTATACAACTGATCCATACCCTCAGACGGGGTTGTCAACCCAATAGATCTATTTAATGTACTAGCGCTCCCCCCACTATAGGGCAAATTAACGGTTCAAATTCGGGGACTTTTGGCAATATCTACTCATGCGAATAATCTCAAATTGTGGACAAGCTACCCTTCAAGCACATGTGTCCAATTTAATAACAATTAATGGTTTTCAAAACTCACGGTTTTGAAAGAGATAATCAATGTATCTCAAAACATTTAGTAAGCAATTCAAACTTCAATAATTCCCAATGGTACACCACCATTTAATCAAACATGTAACAAAAATCATGTAATTAACCAGCCAAGCTTTAGTGAACACAATTCATGTAACGCTAAGTATAAAAAGAAACATTTACTTAGTAAAACAAGCATGTAATCTCACCCCAAAAATAGTTACGAAAACCGTTAAAAGAGCAAAGGTGGGTGCTTGAACTCACCAGCGAATATAAGAGACGAGAGCAATCGAGAAATCAAAAACCAACTAGAAAACTCCAAGAAATCTATCCAGTACCTACATCATAAGCGCTACATAATATTATAAATATTCCAAGAATTATGTATAGTTATTCAATAACATATTTACAAAAATACAAGAATGTGCTACACCGAGTCGGGTCAAAACTAAAGTCATTTTTCTATCCATAAGGATGTATAACCCTTGTGAGAATACTCCATTATGCATCTACTAAGTTCATATATTAATTAAAATATTTTGTTTCCGCTTATGCGTATCAATACATTTATGTCTCAACAAAAGACGTAAAACACTACATTCTTGATTTAGACTAGTTTTATGGATCCATATCCTCCTAATCCATTTTAAAAAGATATGAACATGAGGTTTTTCATCCCTAGAAAGTCCTAGAGTCTAGTTTTACAGAACTTTAAGCCAAACTACCATACCAGTGTACCAATCACGGGAATTGGATTTTAACAACTATAACTCAAACAAAGCAATAACTGACTTTTTACTGTTTACGGTTTGGCCATAAATTCTATTCTATAATAGATTTTACATTGAATCCAAAGAGAGGTGAAAGCCTAAAATATCTAAGATTAACGCATGTTTTAAAACTCTCAACCCACTGTACAAAAACAAGGATAAAACAAGTTTCGCCAAACAGCATCTCCAGATTTTGCCCTTCTTATTAAAAAGGTCAAATCTCCCTCATCCGAATCGATAAAAGAGCGTCCAATTCGCCACAGTACCTAAACCTATATCTAACCCAACCATGTTCTTTTGTTACAGACCCTAAAAGCCAAAATTTTGATAACATCCCACGTTTCCTACTGATCTTGGAAACAGTCCCCTAATTCTACCAAAAATATTCACTGAATTTCTTGTTTATCCGTTCCGTTTTAGTCATAAATCCTAAACTAAAATAGTAATGAATGTGAGGCCAAGTGCTGGAGCTTCTATAAGATGTCTAGCATTGACCCAAGCTTTAAAACCTAAGCATTTGGTTCAAAAACCCTGACATTAACATGCTTCCTAATCCAATGTCCAGAATTGACCCATGGTCGTATTTTGACCATATCTCCCTCATACGGAGGAATTGGTTGAGCATCCAATTTACCACATGATCCCCTAAGAGTCTATTTTCCAAATATCAAATTATATCAGTAGGCACAGGCCAAAAATTTTGAGGAAATGGGGCGACAACCTGCTGTCCCCAAAACAGTCCCTAGATAATCCTTCCAAACCTATTTTAAACTCATTCTAACCATTATCAATCATCATGCAAGGCTTCTAATCATCTCCCAAACACATCCCTTACACTATAACATAACTTTTAAATCAAACCAAAGATTCACAAGATCAAAGCATGCATGCTTAAAAAGACCATCATTCAACCACATGTATTAACACTAGAATCAATTAATTGAAGTATGAAAATTTAGGGACACTTACAACACCAAGAATAATAGTAGAAAATCAACACATAAACCCTATGATGGGTATAGGGGCTGCCGAACCCAAGGGAGCAAGAACCCAAACTTTTCCTTGATTTTTATTTAGCCAATCCTTCACAATTGAACCCTAATTGCTTCTTTTATAACAAGAATCCTTAAATCTTACAAATGGAAGATCTTCTAAGAATCAAAGGTTTAAGTAACTTGATGCATGGTTGTTATTATCATTGGGGAACAATTAGGGTTTATAATAGTGTTGATTTAAGGTGAAAAGGAGTAGATTAAATGGGGTTTTGATGATCAATTAAGGGTTTTGGTGGGTTATGTGTCGAACAGGGAAGAAGGAGATGGAAGAAAGAAAAATTTTGTCTGTGTTTTGATTTACTATGTGTGTATGTCGAGCCTTTTATAAAAAAAAGGGTATTGGGTTTGGGTCTTGGGCCCTAAATTAGCTAGTGGGTTAAGTTTGGTGGATTAAAACATAAGGGTGTATGGTTTTTGGGCCTATGGCCGGTTAGAGCAAAAAGGGAGGAGTGGGTTTTGGCCCGCTTCTCCCTAACTAATAATACTTATAAGTCTCGGGCCCTAAAACCTTTCCTAGTCCGACACTTTTTTTTTTTTCTAAATTGAAAATTTTAACTCGGTTGCACATGTAAACTTTTAAAAATAATATTTTATATAAAATAAAATATAATTGGCATTCGAGGCCAAAATACGAAGTCGTTGATTTCTCGTTGCTCAAAAACGGTTAAATTTTTAACGCATAGCCCTTTTATTCAAATCCGACGATTTTCTCCAAAATCGACAAAATAATAAAATGAAATTTTTTCTATAATTTAGAAAATAATTATATAAGTCAAAATAAATAATGACCTTAAATTCGGGTTCTTACAGCAACAACTGTATAGTCGACAGGAGCTAGGTGCTCCTCCTCCTCCTCATCATCATCATCATCATCGTCATCATCGTCTCATCTGTCAGCAGGATAGTCAGCAGGGTCCTCCTCAGGATCCTCCTCATCATCCTCCTCCGGATCCCTCTCTGGATCAGACTCGGGAATATATCCTGGTGAG
>BQNB010198537.1:0-11127 GCA_026074375.1 Tanacetum coccineum | reverse complement strand
GTTAAACTTTGTAAAATGTTTGTTATCTTGTACATTTATATATATATTGGACGTGTATATATATATACATATGCCTAAAGTTTTATAAACTTCGATCATTGTATATAAACGTAGGTATTTGTTGAAGCGTACGTTAATTTTTACGGTTCCGGGAATACCTAATTGTCATTTATCGCGAAACGTAAACGCTTTCACGTATCCGATAAAATAACTTATGAAATGTTAATAATTATCCTCAAAATAATTACTTAACCCTTGTTTGACGTAAACAATAATTTGCTTGATGCCCGTTTACGTTAACTGATCATTTCTTGCTTACGCGATTTAACTTAACGATTTCGATTAAAAACAAATGCGTACAATGAAAAAAATAATTAGTGACTTATCAACGTCGTACATTGTCCTAAAACACGGGGTGTTATACTTACCATCCTTATAACTTCGATAACAGTAAATGCATGGTCAGTCTTTTGGTACAGTTCACCTTGCCATAAAATCACTATTGAAAAACTCAATCAGGTACTTATGATATAACTATCAAAGTGTTTAGTACACGATTGTTTTTGCTTTTTAGAAACGCTCCACCTCAACATGTGCATCGGTATTCAAAACGGTTTAGCACATGTTGGTGGAGAATACACTTGAGTAATATGATCACATTACATATTTTAATCACATTTTATTTTGAGCTTTTTTGATGATGAACATGTATCAAACAAACGATCTAACCAAAGCAAAATTCCTGAAAAGCTTTAGAAGGAAGGCCCCGATGAAAATTGAAAAAGAATGTAAGGGGTCGAGTACTATATTAGGGAGATTGATTAAGCCAATATTCCCGACGTTTTTTTGGTATGCCCTGAATGGAAAACACTTTGTTTTTGGAAATCATGTGTTTATATGGTTTATTCCGCATTCCCTAGTGGATTTGAGGTATTATGGTTTATGCCCCCATGATTCGCCAAATAAGTCCCTCCCCAAAAATGTTACTAACCCTTCCGGGATCAGAACAAGATTATCCAATAGAATTACAGGCTGTTTTTACTGGTGGACAAAACTATGAAAATCGAATTATTGCCACACGTAATGTAAAAGCAAGTGTAGTTGACTTGTGCGAAGTGGTTTTTTTTTTAAAGCAGAGCATTACAAAAGAAACCCGAACCGGTGGTTATATTTTTTTGCCTGCCAACAAACCCTGAAAGAATTCCCAGTGTTTAGAAGGTTGGGAAAGTAATTAACCTATGGGATTTTTGTGAGTATAGACTATAGCCGAAAAAAACGCGCAGCCGAGTGGGTTAATGAAAAATAAAAATTAACTATTTGGGTCATATTCCCCCCCCAACCCGATCCCGAGGTTGTGGAGGTACCCCCCCACCTAAACCAAACTCAGCTTCATTAGTTTCCTCCCACAATGAAGAAAATGGGATGCAATGGAGGAGAAGCTTCATGCAAACTTTATTTAGAAGGAAGATATGTTAGGGTTGGTAGAGCATGGGTTGATTTGTGTTTTTTCCCGATCATTTTTCCCGGATCCGAGAATAAGCCATTTAACGACGATATACCCCTGGAAAACCCGCATCAGAAAGCGTTTAAGGGAAAATTACTTTTGTGGATTAATGAGTTGACCGCTTAACCCAAAACCCTCCAAAACAGATTGTAAATATATGCGAAAAGGAACAGGAATAACAAACACTCCTGGTACCAGAAATAAGTTTGGACGTGGGCCAGATGGTGATCAAACCTTTTGGGAAGTAAAGTTAGGACTCGCCATCCTAACCATATTATGGTGTTTGAAAGTTTTCTCATACAAAACCAATCGTTTTATCCATAATGCGAGCATTAAGGCTGAACCAAATGAGGGCGTTGGTAAACCGACGGAACAAATTTGGTCAAAATATCACCTGTAAAAGCTGGAAGAGAGTTAGGGGGCTATAGCCAACATCCAACCGGTCCCTGAGTTGATCTGAGAATACGACCAAGACAGAATCATTCAGATTAAGAACCGTGTTTTTATACTGCCTGTAGTGTGCCCAGAAAAGCCTTAAACGCAGATAGGAGAACAAAAAGGCCCGTATGGAATTTGAAGTCCCAGTTGAATATGGGAAAATAGGTTCAAGGTTATCGCCATGGAAATAAGGGCCCCGTTGTACCCCGTTTTGGAAACGCGAAAAATATTAAAATCCACTTACAATGGTCCCCCCAAATTCCCCAAGATTTCTTAGCTAAGAAAGTTGGTTTCCCTTTGTTAAGATTATACCATCGGCGTTACCTGAAAGAGGTTTTAGAAAAGGGATTCATAGTCAAACTTATTCCCCATGTTTCGAATCTTCAGTAAAATGTAGTTTTAGCGGAAAGGGCGATATTGTTTTTATTGTTATCTGGATGGATTGAAGGATTTAACTTTGGATTGATAAGTATGCATATGGAATGAAAGAGCCAATAAGAAGTTTGGTTGATAGAGAAGGTCAAGCGACTTAATCAAAGTAGTATACCTATCCCGTTTAATTTTTTAAAGTTCGTTTTGGAAAAATTTTCCGAAAAGCGGTCCAGCAATTTAAACCATGGGTAGCGATGAGGACCAAATTTAAGGAAAAAAAAGTAAAACCCCCAGTCCACCCTTTACCAAAGTAAGGACGAAGCGAGGAAAAGCCGGAGTAAGTCCGAGCTTTGAAGCAGAGGGAAACAAAAAAAAATCGCTCCCTAAAGGGAGGGAAGAAAGAAATTGGTAAAACAAACCCGAGTTTTTTTCAGGTGCCCCCAAACAGTTTATATCCCGAGCTAAGATAATTCTTTTTTTATGCCTACATAAATTAATAATGTTCCCGGTTTTAATGCTACATAAGAGTTTTATTTGAATTGAAAATATTCCCCATTTTATAGGGGAAATTTGTCAAGCTGTGATTTGAGTTGTTTCTATTTGGTTTTTTTTATAAGCGTATCTAAAAGAAAAGTTCAAAAAAATTTTTAATATATTGTTTTGCTCCTCCGAGAGCGTGGGGATTTAATTGTTTTAATATTTTAGTATTTTTTTTAACGGATGGTTTTCCCCTGAGTATTTTTGTGAAAAAAAACCGTGTACATGAAAAAGGTTCGCCCGTTTTTTTACATGGTTTAAACCGTTTTTTAAATGTAAAAAAATAGTGGGGACACGAATTAAAAAAAATCAATTTTAACTTAACGTGGGGGGGGGGTATGTAACCCCGAGTTTTTTGGCGCCGATTTTTTATTAACAAAAAAACAAATGCCCCTTTTGTTACCTAAGTTTTTATAAGGACTTAAGGGAAGGAAGGACCTAAAATTTCCCCGAAATGTGGCCCTAAACTTGTTATTTTTTTCTATAAATAGCAATACCACAAACACCGCACACTTTTATATGTGTTTAAAACCAAAAAAATCATTTCTTCCCCCCCTTCATTCCTCTTTGTTTTTATTTTGAACCGCCACCCCAAAACGCCATTCCAATTTTTCCCGTCCAATCCCACTGAACATGGCCAATTAAGAATCCTAAATTACATAAATTAAATTAATCCCATTGTTCAAGAGGTATTTCCAAAAATCCCAACTAATAAAATCCTACATGGCCCATTTAAGAAGTTGGAGAAGTTAGATTTTTGTTGGAGTGTTTCATTGGGACAAATTTTATTTTCGTATGTAATCAAGGGGGGTTGTTATAAACGAAGCGATAAGATTGATTTTTTATATGTTTTATTTTCATCAAAAGTGGAAATTTGTTGTTTGAAAAAAAGGTTTCATTGTGTTATGGGTATTAGGGTTTTTTGTCCCCTAATTACAAAGGCCCAAGGGGGCAAACCAAAAATTGGGGATTTCACCTTTATATAAGGCATTTTGTTTTAAGGCCCTTTCATAATATAATTATAAGTGTTGGGTTACTTTGGTGTAAAATCCGCGTGATTATTATGATTTATTAGCAATAAAGATCCAAGTTGGGCAGAAATTAATTGAAAGAATGGTGGGGTATGGTTAAATTGAACCAAAGTTTGAAATGGATTATTTGGTCAATGCTTAAAAAAGGAATAAGCATTAAAAGCTTGTTTTTAGGAAATAGTGGAAATTATGTTTAAAAATGGTTCAATTTTTTAATAGGATTTTGGGTTTTTTGAACCCAAGGTTTGACCCACCCAACCAAAACCAAAAAAAATTTTTTTTGCCCATTAACCCCGTAGGCGAGCGTATTCAAAATTTTTTTTTGAAAAGCTTAATTTCTTTAAGAATGTCCAGTGATTAATTGTGTTTCGCCTATTAGCTACGTTTCCGCTAGGTGGACCCGTCACGTAAAAACCCTCCTTAAAAAAAATGGAACGTTTTTTTATAACGGGCCCCCGATGGATAAAAGTTATTTTTGTTTAGTTTTTGTTGTCAAAGTTCACTACAAAGTTATTTGACTTTTTTGAAAAGTCACACTAATTGCGTAAAAACTTTTGAATAATAGTTGATAATGAGTAGAAGGGTGTAGTAAATGTTTTAAAGTTTAATTGAATAAACGAAATAAATGAAGTATCGTATTATATAATCACATTCTTTCGGTAACTTTTCCTAAAAAATGGAAACCTTTATGTAACAGAAAAAAATGTTCCCCCCAAATGAATATAGTAGGCAATCAAAGTGAAATGTTTATTTGCGGCGCCACTTGGAGTAATATAGTATAATAATATTGTATAAAAATGTCAATAAATAACAGTGAATAAAATAAAAGGATTGCAAGTTAGGATAATATGTAGGTTTTATTTTTATTACTTTTAGTCCCCCACGTACCGCTATATTAAATGTTTATTAAACTCAGGTCCGCGTTAAAGAACGTGTAAAGCCCTTTATTTTGCACTATGGATGATTTGATTGAAATTGGAATTCTTTTTTGCTTTTTAAGGTGCGCCCTCCATAGCCTCGAGCAAATATAAATCTTTAGGATTGCTTTTAATAAAAACCCACGAGTGGGAAAAAAAACACAGGTTTGTGGTTTTTTATATAAAAAATCAAACACAAATATGAAAAAAACTTATAATGGGTATGTTGTTTGGGACCCGAAAATGGAGATAAGTTTCCCGCATAAGTAAAGCTAAATGCCAATAAATAGATTTCTTATTTTTGGAGTTTTGAACCAACCCTAAATCCCAGGTAAAAATAAAAAATTTTCCCCCCCCTTGATCAAACAACCACCCTTGGTCAAACGAACATTTTTTGATAAATATAAGTACAGTAAAAAAGGTCAATATTGACAATAATACCTTGTTTTTGTGGGCCCAATAAATTACCATATGGTAAAATAAATGGGCAAAAATATGTACAGTTAACGTATTGGTGGTCACAAGAGCTTATTGTGGTGAAAAGAAAAAAGAAGTTTGGGGCCTATACTAGGCATTTGTTTGCTTTTTCCCAAGAACCAAAATAAATGGTTGGCGCTTTCAAAAGTGAAGTAATTTAACTTTTAAATTGATTATTTTAACCCTCTAATGAATCGTCCACCTGACAAATGTTTGTTGAAATTGTTTTTTATAAACCATGTATTGTACCCAGGTAACCAAGGAATGAAGGCCACACCGATGGGCCGGTAGAAGGTGTACCCCGTGCGTGGTGAATGGGAAATTTATAGGGGTGAAAGGAACTTACTTTGATTTGTTGAATCCCCTTTGTCCTTTTCAAAAAACATTGGACTTAAGTTTGTTTCTAAAAAACCCAATTGTTTTCCCTATGATATGTTTATTGAAAACCCAAATGGTTTGTTTTTTTTAAAAATGTTTGTAAATGGTTTTGTAGTATTTAATTGCGATTTCTGTTTGGGGCAAAAACCCCATAGACCGCATATTTTTACTCTGATTTTAATCAATGGAAACACATGTTTTGGTTATTTTTAAATGTCTACAATTATTTTGGGACCGTTTTCTATTATCCCCTAGGTTAAACTGGTTGCCTATTTTTAATTAACAAACCCCATATGCCTTAAAATTCTGCTAGATGATAAATCCAAAGTCCCCACTATTTGGTTTTGGGGGTGTTACAGTTCTTGTGAACTGTGGAAAACGGTTTATTAATTGGGGAAAGTTATCTAGCAACTTGTCAAAAACCTTAATTATTTTGGGACCCCGTTAATCAATTTGTTTTTATTTTATTTGTATATGTATTTATTATTTAACAACAATCATTTATCTCCTTTTTCCTAATACCCCCAAACCCCTTTTAAATGTTTTTAAAATCCCGAAATGAGGAATGCCAAAGCCCATCCCCACATATGGACTAAGTTCCGTCCATTACCGCCCAATTTGATAAAAGAAGGTGTAAATTTTGTCTACCCTTTGTTTAGTTTTTTTATTCCCATTATTTGGGAGGGTAAAAACGCTTTAGAAGATGCCAATTACCCCTTAAAATATCAAACTTTCCTTCCGTCCAAAACCCCTTTGGTTTATTACTCCCCGAGAGAGGTGAACAGAAAATGTCAATCCATGTTAAAAGTCCTAGTCCCCTATGGTTTATGGAATGTATATATGTGGTTTTGTCCGCCCCCTTTTGCTGGTTTTACGACTTTTTTGGGTAAAAAAGACCAACTAACTCACCCCCAATTTCTTTTTTTAGCTATATTTGTCACACACCCCCGCCCAAACTCGTAAACCGGGACCAACAGCAGAAAATAGTAAAAAAAAAACAACATTGTGGGAGTGGGGGCGACTTCAAGGGCACAAAAGTAAAACAAAGTCCCCCACAGGAAAAAATACCGACCCCTCAAAAGAGACGTTTTTTAAGATAAAAGTTAAGTACCAACTATTTGATATATAAAAACAGAGTTTTAACAAAGGATCACCAAATTTTATAATGCAATAGTAAAACATAATTGGTTTTGATTTAAACAAAACCGTTATTTGACGAATGAAATACTCAGAATTATTAAAGCCCGTCCAAGAAATATATCCAAACATTTTGTTTAAAACGTTTGTCGAATGGTATACAAGTTATTAAGCCTTCAAAAACATATCCGCGCGACTCAAATGCTCCCAATGCTCAGCTAGCAAAATAATAACCTGAGAAAATACATGCTAAAACGTCAACAATAATGTTGGTGAATTCATAGGTTTAAGTAAAAGCAGTGTTGAAATAATTTAAGTACTATTTCAGTAGAAAAAGTAGCGTTACAACATTTCAAAGTATCGGTTCAGAAATCCAGGTAGTGATTCAATAAGTCAAGAAATACTGATATAATTAAACAGTTTAGTGGACCACAAGATTTAAGTGATGGCGGACTAAGTACGTATTCCGAAGTCCAAAACAAGTAAAGTAGACAAGGGAAACAAATTCACCAAGTCTAAGTATATATTATTGCACTAAGCTCATGACCCCGAAGCCTTAACTGTCTGTCTGCCCCAAATAGGTAGGGTGTCTGCCAAAACAGCCTACAGTTCTCTAAATGTTAAATGCACCATGATCAACTTGTGACCATAAATTCCGGTGGGGATTGTTAGTCCCGATAGATCTATCCACAACACTAGCGCTCACTATAATAGCAATTGACGGTTCATGATATTAGGGACTTAGATGGCACTGTGGTAACTTAGGCAATAATAATCAGGCAATAATCTGGATAGCATACAGTTTAGAACACTTGTGTCCGTAGTAAAACAAGCATGTAATTTCACCCCGTAGAGTTTATAAAACAAGTAGATAGAAATGGGGCTATGAACTCACCTCGAGTTATTGATAATCCAAATACAACAGAAAATGCGTCACGGCAATGACGGAATGCAACCTAAATTAATATAGGCCGTATAAGTACTAAGCACCTTGACTAACTAATGCCACATATAATTCTATATAGCTACATCACCATCTAATTGTTTTAGTAAAATTGTGTTTAATAAGTTAAAACGTTTATAATTACCGTTTTAGTAAAACTGGCGTAACTTTCGCGTTTTAAGCCCGATTTTGACGTTTCTTATGCCCACGCTTTCGTATTAAGACGAGTTATCATAATTTGACATTTTCAAAATTTGGACCTACTGGTGAACAGTAACTTTTACTGTTCACACCAGTTTATAAATTTATTTTTATAGTTTTTGTTATCGTAAACTCGTAAACGTCGTATTTTATTCGTTATAGCTCCGTTTTTAGCGATTCTTTCGAGCACGATCTCGTAATTGAAAGTTCTATCTATTTATGAGGTTTACAAAAATAAATGTTTCTGTCATGAACAGTAACTTTTTATAAAAGTATTTTTATAAAGGTATTATTATCGTAAACTCGCGTAATTCGTAACTTCTTCGTTATTGATTGAAAAATTACGTTTCTTATCATTTTGGAATCCTAAAAATATGTACAATCTGTGAAAAATACTAAACTTTCTGTTTTAGAAATATTTTACAACTTGCTTTTATAAAGTTTATTTTATAACGCGTTTAATTAACGTGTAACTCGTAAACTATGTATCTTTTGCGTTATTAATCTGTTTTTCGAGTTTCTTAGCTTTTTAGAATCGTCATGAGACGTACTATCTTATAAAAATATAAAATGGACAAATTATATGTCGAATTTAAACAGAAAGTTTGCATGTCTTTCTTAAATCCATATTTAAGCTTTGTTTTTATAACTTTCAGCTTTGTAAATTACCACAAGTCTTTTATACCATATATATATTATATGTCTTACATATAATAAAGTCCATTAGTCCATGGATTGTCCAAATGTCCAAGTTAACAAGTCCATAATAACACTTATAAACCATAACTACCTTAAGCACACTTTAAATCACTAGTTTATACATATCCTTTTTATACATAAACCAAAAGTGTATAAGACTTATACATCTATTTTAACATAATATTAACATCCATATATCATGTAAAAAAGTTTATCAAAGCATGATTATAAGTAAAAATCCATTTTATATGTTAAAACATTTCCAAAATGGTGATTAAATATATAGAACTCATATATGCATAAAATGATAAATGTAAAGACATAAAGGGTTTTAGTAAACCTTAATATGATGTAATATGATAACCAACACAATCTAAACCCTTGTTTAGATTATAAACCCAAGCTTACAAGATCTTGAAACCCTAAACCCTAATCTTCCATTTTTCTTGCTTAACACTTGTAAAGACTTAACCAAGTCTTCAAATCTTCTTAGGACATCTTAGATATATAGTAGGAATGTGTGTAAATGTGATAATTAAAATTTGGTATGGATTTGATGTTTGTTTATGTTGTGCCATGAGCTAGGAGGGGGGAGGAGGAGAGGTTTTTATGTTTTACACCTTGAAAGTGAGAAGTGTGTGTGTATTTCACTAGCAAAGTCCTTAAATACCCTAATGACTAGTCAAAGACAAGATGAGGGTTTCATGGAGGTCTTTGGTCTTTGTCTTAAAAAGAAAGGATCATCCTATGGAATTAAGGAACATGTTTTTCCAAGTTTGAAATATCTTTGGTCTTCACTATCTATAATCGGATGTATATATGTATATGTAAGATATTACGTTGGATTTTTGGGTATTGGGTATAAAAGTAGGTATTTGTTGAAGCGTAGAAAATTTTTGGTGCTTCCGGGTATGCCTAAATGTATTTTATTGCGAAACGTAAACGTTTTACGCAACCAATAAAAATAAAATATAAAAATTTTATTATTACTTTCGTAAAAATAATATATTGCTTGCTTGACGAAAGCTTTAATTCGTTTGGTGTCTGTTTACGTTAATTGATAATTTATAGCTTACGCGATTTAACTTAACTAATAAAATTAAAAGTAAACACCTACGAGAAAAAAAAATTAGTTAAATATATGACGTCGTAAATGACCTGAAAATACGGAATGTTACAGTCTCCTCCAGTTAGAAGAGCCTTGTCCTCAAGGCTCAGGTTGCAACACCTGAAGGAGGAATGATTTCAGAGAAGAGATGCAGATATTTCTTTCGAAATTGGTCTTCATGTTCCCAGGTATACTCAGCTCCTTGCCGAGAGTTCCAACGAACTTTGACTAATGGGATTCTTCTTCGCTTTAGCTTTTTCACATCTCGTTCTACGATCTCAATAGGCTCTTCGACAAATCGCAGATTTTCATCAATCTCGATCTCATCCAAAGGCACCTGAACATCTGGCTCAGCCAAACATTTCTTGAGGTTAGACACATGAAACGTGTCGTGAACACAGCTTAGTTCCTGGGGTAACTTCAGCCGATAAGCTACCGGTCCAACACACTCTACTATTTCAAACGGTCACACATATCGTGGTGCCATCTTTCCTTTCTTACCAAATTGTACCACTCCCTTCCATGGAGATACCTTTAGTAACACTCGGTCTCCAACCTTGAATTCAAGTGGCTTACGTCTCTTATCAGCATAGCTTTTCTGGCGACTCCTTGCCGTTTTCAGCCTTTCCTTAATCTGAAAAATCTTTTCTGTCGTTTCTTGCACAAGTTCTGGTCCAATAAGCTGACTTTCTCCCACTTCAGTCCATATCACGGGGGATCTACACTTTCGCCCATACAGAGCCTCGAATGGTGCACATTTAACGCTCGTATGGTAACTGTTATTATAAGAAAACTCAACCAATGAAAGATGAGTATCCCAACTGCCACCAAAATCCATAACACAAGCTCGAAGCATATATTCTAGCGTCTGGATAGTACGCTCACTCGGACCGTCGGTCTCAGGATGGTAATCCGTACTCATGTGTAGTTTTGTACCCAACGCTTCCTGAAGAGCTTGCCATAAGTGTGACGCGAATCGACCATCACGGTCTGAAATGATTGACACTGGCACACCATGTCTTGCTACGATTTCGTTGATATAAATCCTTGCCAGCTTCTCCGTTTTGTAATCTTCACGAATGGGTAAGAAGTGAGCCGACTTGGTCAATCTATCCACAATGACCCAAATCGCATCATACCCACCGCTGCTTCTAGGTAACTTTGTGACTAAGTCCATTGTTATCTTCTCCCATTTCCACTAAGGGATTTCTGGTTTTTGAAGTAATCCTGAGGGTTTTTGATGTTCGGCTTTAATCTTAGAGCACGTAAGACCCTTGCTAACGTACTCAGCAATGTCTCTCTTTATACCAGGTGATAAGTGCTTAATTACACATATCTTTTACCTCTAAAAACGAGCTTAAATGACCAAAAACAGACAAAAACTG
>BQNB010198536.1:0-11127 GCA_026074375.1 Tanacetum coccineum | reverse complement strand
CACATAAACCATACATTGCAACAGGCACATAAGTCAACACTACGGTTTGACCAACCTGCTCAAGTCATGGTTGTTACACGTACCAAAACGGAACATTAGAGACAGTTTTAAACATGCCACGTAGGCTCTTTTTTTCAAATTGTTTTCCCGGTTGCCAATTAAGTTGGTGCAAATTAACACGAAACTTGAAAGTTCGTTACATTAAGTGGAACAAAAAAGTTCACGTACCAAAACGGAACATTTTACAAAGTACGTTGCTATTGTACAGCTAAATCCCAAATTAAAAAGACACCGAAGTAAACACATTTTTTTGTAAAATTATCCATATGTTACTCACACAAAAAATATTTTAAAAAGTGGTACAGTGTTTTTGTATAGAAAAAAAAATTAGTAACAAAAATTTTAAAAAAAAATGGCCCTCAAATTTCTACTAATTACGACTTTTTTATATAACAAACTTTGTTTATCAATATGTAACAAATATGTGGCGCATTTTTAATGAAAAATACAAGCCTTTAAATTTAGAACAAAACGAGTCTAATATTAATATGCTTTAAACGTGCGTACGATTTTATAAACTACGCGTTCTTATAAAAAATATATATATAAATTTATGGTAGCCTTTCTTTTGGGCCTGCAAAAATTAAAAAGACACGAAGTGTCACCCTTCAGATATATAAAAAAAATTAAGTCCTTTAAGTACCAAAGATCCTCTAACTTATAAAAAAACAACTTACCCATGCATTGTACACCTCAAATATAAAACAAAGTTTAAAAAGCGTCAAATGTAAATAAAAGTTTCATAAACCTTGCATGCCCCCGCCGCAACGCGCGGGTTAAATTACAACTCGTTTACAATACAATTTGCATGTTATAAATAAAGTGATACATAATGTAGATTATCTTTTTTTTTTTGTAAAATAATAATTATATCATTAATTTTAGTTTTTAACTAGTTTTAATCCTCGTGCATGACGGGACTTGTACATTATGTTATATATTAATATAATATATATATATATATATAATATATTATATATATATATATAAAATTATATATATAATTTTTATTTTTTCTGTTTTATAAGTTATGAAAGTTTAAGGGGTTATTTGTTTTTTTTAAGTTATAATAAAATTGTGAAGTTATAAATTTACACTTAACTCTATATGATTTATTTAAAATTATTAAACCACTAAAATTTTATTAATTACTCCTTTTATTTTCAAGTTTTTGTTTTTATAAATTTGATACGTATATTTTTATGTGTTTTTTTTTCTCTATCATATTTCTCCACCAAAATAATGCCAACTTTAGAAGTATTTAAGCTTTTTAATTAATATATATTCAAAAATAATAAAAAATTAGAAGCATCATCCCTAATAAGAAAATATTCTTTTTTTTTTGAAATCCAAAAGTCCCTACTTTTCGTTTTCATTTACTAAGTAAAAGGGTTATCTATAAATCGAGTCCAATATTGACATATTTTCATACACTTTCTCAAATCTTGATAATTAAATAAGCCATTTGTTGCTAGCATTGTAAATGAACTGGACGAACACATACGGAGCTTTGTTCATGTTCGTTCCTTTATTTTTTTCCGGGACAAATAAACAAACGCGGACGCTTAAACGGACAATTTTTTTTTATTAAAACCGTCACTTTATAAATATAAATATATTTATAAAGTAAATATTTTATTTAATATATAATTTTATATGAAATTTAAAGTAATTAAATTAAATATAAAAGAAATAATATTATATATTAGGTTGAGTTGTTGATAAATGGTAAAGAAGTTGAGATTGGTTGTATGTATTGGTTGTATACGTGAAAGAGTAAAAAAATAATATTTTAATATGAGATTGGATTGTGAGAGGTTGTGAATAAACATACTCTAATGAACCATTTACAAATTCATAGAGCATAATGTGAGGGGTGTGGGTGACTGGAAATTGCACGGGAGTCACTTTTTTTTTTATCTTTTTCCGTAGGGAAGCCCAATTCCAATGTTACTGAAAAACACAACAAAATGTGAAAAGGACATGCCAACGGGATTATAGCCCCAAGCTAAAATCACAACCTCCAAGAAAAAGAATGATCATTTTAACTCTTTTGTGTGTATTTTGTAGTGGGTATATGTGTATTAGGGGTATTTTTAAATGATAAAAAAAATACAAAAACTATAATGGAAAAGAAAAAATGTGCTGCAATGGTTAAGGGTAGGGCCAAGCATATTGGACTGTCGACTGGACCGGATCAAAAACTGGACAGAATCGGACCGGACCGAACATATTTCGGTCCGGTCCTCGGTTCATGCTTTTCTTTAAATTCAGTCCTCGGTCCGGTCAGTCCGGTCCGATCTTACAAAAAACCGGACGATTATGCTTTGTTAGACCAGATCAGACCGAAGACCGAATCGGACCGACCCGGACCGGGCCAGACCATTTTGGTCCGGCGTTTTGGACAAATTCGGTTTTAATCTGGTCCGATCTTGGTTGGTTCAGTCCGATTTTCGGACTGCGATCACCTTTAGTTAACAGAAAGTTAAACAAAAATATTTTACATAAAAAAGTAATATAAGTATAACTCACGTGACGAGAGAAAACCCCTCAAAACACCCAGCACCCTAAGGCTATGTTTATTCATGACCTTGATGCAACCTGGTTGCAAGTACAAGCCATTAGATAGAAATATTAAATTCAAAGAAGTACAAATTGAATGCTCTATACCAACCGATTGGTTCACTTTGTGATATTCAAATGTTACTTTCAAGCTTGCCACATGGCACAAGCTTAATGGGCATTCATATTCCCACTTTAATTAGAATGGATTTTACATGTGATAGATAAGGTTTTAGATAATGTATATTACCTTTTATTTTTTTAATTAATAATTATATCATTAATTTCAGTTTTCAATTCTCTATAAAACTAGTCAATATTGACATAGTTACATACACATTCTCATATCTTGATTTCTAGTTTTTTAACCTTCTTATATCTAGTTTATTTATTATGGATCACAACCATCTAAATTATTTTCAAACTCTTCTAAACTCTCAATCTCAAGAAAACTCTTGGTTTTCCGGAGCGAGTTTTCCGGAGCTAAATCAAATGCCTAGTATACCAAATTATGAAACTTCAAAGCGTATTTCTAGAAATTTGTTTGAAGAATATCAAATACTAAGCACATGTACCGAAAAAATTGCAAAATGAAAAACCAAAGAAGATATAGCGCTGATGTTAGCATGGTGTCATGTTAGTAGTGATCCAAGCCGTGGAAACAATCAAAGAAAAACTTTGATGTGGGCAAGAATTTGTCAAATGTATGATCACACCAAAGCTGAAAACCCAAAAGATATCGGCCCTCAGAATGAAAATCAGATGAAAGATCGTTTTAAACGCTTAGCGAAAACGAAAGAAAGTGGGTCGCTGCTTACACGACAACATATAGTAGAAAAACGAGTGAAATGAGTTTGAAAGATGTCGAACTTTATGCTTATAAAATTTACGAGGGAGCATTGACTACATGCATTGGGAATGGAAAAAATTGTCCTACAACATGGGCTAGACAATACGCATGAAGAAGTGGAAAGCCAACCATCATTTTAGAAGCTGCTACATCATATGACTTATGAATATGACATGCTTTCTTTGGAACACCAGGTTCGTGCAATGATATTTATGTTCTCCATTGATCTCCTGTTTTTAGTGACGTGTTAGAAGGTCGAGCACCAAAAGTGAGTTATGTTGTGAATGGTTATAAAAAAACATGGCATATTATCTAGTAGAAAACTATTCTCATAAATTGAGCTACATTGACTCATGACCTTTGGCTTAATAATTAAGTGGCTTCGTATGTTATTACCTTAAAGAACAAAATTAAGAGTCTCAGACGAGCGAAAAGCATTAGAATGCAAGATCAGTCGGAATATCAGCGCGCACGTGAGACCTGTTCACCTATATTCAATGCAAATAAAAAATAATGCATTACAAGACATCATCACTAAGACCCGCCAGGTATGTGTTTAACTTTATTTATTTATTTAATGACTATAAAAATGATGACTATCACGATTGCAGTGCAAGTGCAAATACGTCCAGGATACAAGCCAAGAGAAGAACCATATTATACTACTCATCATCAATCTTTTAACTAAAACCTCCCTTTATAATCTTATGATACTGCAAATTAATTAACTATGTTGAGCTAAAATGATCAAATCGGCAGAGCTACAAGTTATCTAACTAAATTTACCAGGATAATCATGATTCACAATAATAAATTGGATTGCTAGTTCCAAACACTCATTTCCATAGACATAAATACCACAAAATCCATAAAATACTATTTACATGAAATCAAAATACTTAAAATCCGACATGAAATTTTAGGAAAAAGACATTAAACAGATATAACTTGTTCTCTCTTACTTTTGATGCTTCTTTTCCTTCTTAGTCATATTAGGACCATGATACTTCCCGAGTGTTCAAGTTTATTTATGGCATGAAACAACCCGCAGTATGGGTATAGCTTATTAATTCATTACAGAAACCTCCCTTTGAGTCCATTTTTTAACCGCCAAAACATGTGCCAAAAAATATCTTATTTTTGGGCACATATTTTTCTGGTCCAAATGTATCTTGTCTTTACCACGAATAAATCTCCTTGGGTCTGGCCTCCAAAAAATTTAAAATTAAAATTAAAACAAAAATAAATAAGTATTGTAACAGCTTTTGTAGAGAAATTATAAACTTACAGAAACACAAGATGATTCATGCTGCATCTTAACAAATGAAAAACTACCCTTGACTATTTTGCAATAAAGGCACTTAAAATCCCCACCATTATGAGTTTTGTTGTTGCCACTCATCCAACTACACCATTATTTTTGTTGTTATTACCATTAGTATTCTTTTTGTTGATCTTAATCTGACCATTTTTCCCATTGTGTTAGTGTGTGTGTTTTTTACTGCGTGTTTATTAAGGTATTGGTTGAGCAATTTGGAGGCACCCATCTTATTCTATTTATACCTTCATAATTTTCATTTTCATTTTCCCTCTATCTTAACTTTATAATTTCAATTTGATCCGAAACACTACGACTCACATAAAAGAAAAAGAAAGCGTTTGGGGCTGGTTATATCAAAAGATATTCCCAATCACGAGTCTTCTAATTACACTTAACATGTCAAGTTATAACACAACCATACCAAATCAAATAAGATAATAATAGACTATTTGGTAAGTAGGTCCTGCCCATCTTATAAGGTTGAATTATGTCATATTTTGGTGGCATTCCATACAAATCAATAGGTCCTTCTATTTACACTTGTAGTAATTAGACTAATTAACATGTGACTTGTAACACTTGAAAACTTACTCAATACCGCTCACTGTCAACAACATCACTTTCTCGGCCACTGTCTCCGACGCAATGATCCTATTAAAACACATCAAATCTATAAAATAAAAAATAAAAATGTTACAAACTATGAGCAAGTGTAGTTGTTAGTATGCAACTTTTTATACTTTTTATACATTTTCAAGCACCTGAAACTCACGACGGACTTTTCTGAGCTCGTCATTGATTTCGTCCAGAGTTGGCTACTTCACCGGTTCATGAATTTCTTCCAAAAAGGCAAAGATCTAACCAATACCCATGGTTAAGAGTCTGCTCTAAAACCTCGACCAATGTCTCCAATGCTGCATTGATCCTTTTAATAACACATCAACTTTCTGGTTTCTACGTTGTTCAACAGCTCCAATCAACAAGGTCCAACACATATTTTTCTTGGCGCTGCAACAATAGACAATGGTCCAACACATATATTTTTTTTATATAGATTTGATGTGTTTTAATAGGATGACAGTGAACGGTATTGAGTAAGTTAAATGTTACAAGTCACATGTTAGTTAGTCCAATTACTACAAGTGTAAATAGAAGGACCTATCTACCTCTGTCTTGATTCGTATGGAATGCCACCAAAATATGACATAATTCAACATTATAAGATGGGCATGACCTACTTACCTAATAGTCTATCATTATTTATTATCTAGTTTGGTATCGTTGTGTTATAACTTGACATGTTAAGTGTAATTAGAAGACTCGTGATTGAGAATATCGTTTGATATAACTAGCCCCAAACAATTTCTTTTTCTTTTATGTAAGTTGTGGTGTTTCGGATTAAGATTGAAATTATAAAGTTAAGACAGGGGGAAAATGAAAATGAAAATTATGAAGGTATAAATAGAATAAGATGGGTACCCCAAATTACTCAACCAATACCATAATAAACATATAGTAAAAAAACATACACACTAACACAATGGGCAAAAAATGGTCAGATTAAGATCAACAAGAAGAATACTACTGGAAAGAATAATGGTGTAGTTGGGATCAGTGGCAACAACAAAACTCAGAATGAGTGGGGATTTAAATGCCTTTATTGCAAAATAGTCAAGGGTAGCTTTTCATTCGTTAAGACGCAGCATGAATCATCTTGTGCTTCTGTAAGTGTATAATTTCTCTACAAAATTTGTTACGGTAATTATTTATTTTTGTTTTAATTCTTTTTAGAGGCCAAAAACCAAGGAAATTTGTTCGTGATAAAGACAAGATACGCTTGGACTAAAAAAACATATGCCCAAAAAAAAATATTTTGGGCATATGTTTTGGCGGTAAAAAATGGACTCAAGGAGATGTTTCTGTAACGTTTTAATAAGCTATACCCATACTGCGGGTTGTTTCATGCCATAAATAAACTCGAACACTCAAAAAGTATCATGGTCCTAGTAAGACTAGGAAGGAAAAGAAGCATCAGAAGTAAGAGATAACAAGTTCTATCTGTTTGATGTCTTTTTCCTAAAATTTCATGTTGGATTTTAAGTATTTTGATTTCATGTAAGAAGTATTATATGGATTTTGTGGTTTTTATGTGTATGGAAATGACTGTTTAGAACTAGCTATCCAAACGCCTCTTTTATTATTGTGAATCATGATTATCCTAGTAAATTTAGTTAGGTAATTTGCAGCTTTGTCGATTTGATCACTTTAGCTCAACATAGTTAGTTAATTTGCAACATTATAAGATTATAAAGCGGGGTTTTAGTTAAAAGATTGATTATGAGTAGTAGGATATGGTTCTTCCCTTGACTTGTATCATGGACGGATTTACACTGCAATTTTGATAGTCATCATTTTTATAGTCATTGGAATCACAAGTTACAACCCTTTAACCTCCGATTTCCCTCTTTATGTTATCCTATAAGTCCAATGATTTTTTTTACGAAAAATGGAAATGCATTACTCTTCAGACATAGTATAACTTTGTTGTTGCAACGTGTTTGCTTTCCAAAATATAATAAAACATGTCAATTTTTTATCATACACTATATGTTGCATCATGCTTTGAAAAACCTTAAAGTTTTTTCATTTTTATTTATGAAAGCGTTAACATGAAATTGTGATGTCCACTTTTGATACATGATATTATGATGTTAATTTTACGGATTTAAAAAAAGTTCTAATTAATAATTAAAATAAAGCTCTAATAATCATATCATAGTTATATAAAATGCACAGCTTTGTTCATGTGGTTTATTATTCTTACTTGGCTAAACGAAAAGCGAAAGACAACTTTTGTAAATTGTTAGACAGTTTAACAGTATATAAAAAACATATTAATATTTGGCTCATTTTGTTTTTAATCAGTATATTTTTTATAAAGAAATCATTACATATTTGATAAATAAAGTTTGTTAAATGAGAAAGTTGTAAGGGTAATTGAAGCAAAGGTTATGAGAAAATTGAAGTCTGTCACAGCCTCATACACGATTAGTTACCTAGCCAAGCAACAGACTTCAATTTATTTAACCATAGCGACTTATATTCATCATCGTTGTATAAGTGAAACTGCATAATAATGTAGAACAAAGAAGAACCCGGCTGCAGTAGCTAACCACTCTAGGCAGTTATGTAAGAATGTCGCAACCGATACAAATTATCATATTCGAGGATCTCAAATAACCACCTAGAGTGGTTAGAAATATACACCAGAGCCTCTAAGGTTCTTATGTGGTTGCAACATGTTGTTAGCAACAACAACCCACAACTCCTAAACAACAATAACAATTATTCCATTCCACAAAGACAAATGACATACTTGTCGTTCATAGAAATAACCCTCTTTTTTGTCCCTTTTTCTTCTTTTTTTTTTCCATGAGAAATATTCCTTCCAACATGATGAAAGAAGCACAGGGATTACTATGGTCAATATCTCGGGATGCCGAACATCATTTTTAATCCCTTTTATATACTTTTTCATCAAAGGCTTAGTTCAATAAATGTGGTTGCAAGCAATTTATGCCGCCGCGCCTACATATTAAGAATCATCATCGCCATCCAAAACATAAAGGAAACGCTGCAAAGATAGGAGTTAATATAATATTCTATTTTTTTTACCATAATATAAGATTTCCAAACATACTTTATTGATGCGTGTCTACAAAGAAAGATGGGAAATCAAAGAGGAAGCGGCGAGAAAACTGTTTGTACCGAACTGCTTGTCACGACATTATCTTCAACCCATCTTTCTTTACAAAATGCATTGTACTTGACCGTTTGTGGCGCTTTTATATTTTTTTTATAAAACTTGTAGATATGTATATCACAATTTGAGACGGTAGTGGTGGAAATAGTCGTATGTGTTTATATGTTCAGATACACATAGCTGGTGTATGAATGGAAATTGAAAGAAGAGATGGAGATACTACTTAGCGGCACGATGTCTTTTGTCCATTTTTGGTGCAATACGAAGACAACGTAGCGGAACACAAAATCGGTTATGACTGTTACCGCCGCTACCGCGTCACTATTGAATATAAAGTAATGGAAACAATGTCTCAGTTCAGTAAATGTGGCTGCAAGCAATCCATATTGCCAACCCTACATATTCAAGTTCATCATAGCCTGTTTTAAAAAAAGAAATTGTAGCTGCAAAATAACACCAACGACCAATTGAATCGGGCAAAACAAACCAGCATGCATAAAAGCTGTTGAAAGCGAGATACGGCAAACATAAATGATAAAAAACAGGCTTACTAGTTTGCTAGCGTTTTTCGACAGCACCAATCAGACAAAAACTAACAAAATATATATTCCAACCGGAATGGGAAACACCTGTCATGCATGCGAAATAGCCATCGAAGCAGAACATCATTGATGTGTGCAGTTGTCGTAGAGACTTCTACATAAAGTTTTACGACTCCCTAGGTAGTGTACCTAATCGTTGTAGTGTAGTATAGGCAAGACTCGAGGGTTGTTATCGTTCTTTAGGGGAATAGGTTGGGAAGGCTCGAACAAATGTTAACCAAGATCTACGGGATTGAAAGGAGATTCTTTTTGTATTTTTATATTTTATAGAAAGCAGGTAAAATCATGGGTTTGAGAGGTTGGTTTGTTTAACTAATTAATAAACTAAATATAATCTATACTACTGGTGATAACTTTATGATAAAATAGTGTATTTACTTAATCATGCATTACTCATTAGATTGCTTCTCTGATCCTGTTGCCTTATCACACTCGTGATGATCTGTGCAAGTATTTCCTAAGTCATGAACGAATTACACGAACTTGCCGTCTATTTAATATTTGTTGAGTTTAAAGATCTAGGCTTAGTTTAGGATTAACAACATCAATGAACATAAAATATATATAGCGGAATTAACATAAGAACAATGATATTGTAACAAGGTTTTACCAAACATTCACCACAACCCCAATATTATTTAATCAGAATAATACGGTTACATCAATGAACTGTAACAGGGATCAAGGAAAACCTTGATTACCTGAGGCTACACCAACTCTATAGACGTCTACATCTCTAACACTCTTTTTTGGATGTCTAAAACCTATAACCTATATCTCTTTATACACTAGAGATATCTAGGTTTACAAGGAAACATAATAAATACAATAAGGAAACTAAATCTTTTAATCTTTATCTTTATTCTTCCTTGACATATCTTTTAGTATCTTCTGATAATCTCCATTTTTGTAGAATATACTCCACCAGCTTGAAGAATCTCTTATTGTCGATTTAGGTCCTTTTCCTTTAAGTCCTTCTTGTTTTGTCTTATCAACTCAAATATAATTCCCAACAATCTTCCCCAAGTTGATAATGACAAAACCAAATAAGCACGAACTTCCCTTGAAGTTAATATACGAATGAAACTTCCCCTTAAACTACCAAGGATCTACAAGTTCCAAATCATCAAATCTTCTATTCTTTTTCCTTATAAAGCAGACAATTTGGGTATAGTTTGCCATTAATTCCTTAAGTTCCAAACTGTCCTCCCCACTTCCAAGTGTGTAACCTCTTGAGAGAGGCGGGTCATTGGACTGTTTTATAGTTTTTGGCAAACTACCAGCCATAAACGGATTTGGGAAGTCTTTACCAAGGCCGTTTGCTTTGGACTAGCCAATGCTTCATTGCAATAACATGGTGCATTGATAACCATATAGTTTTTGGCAAACTATCAACCATAAACGGATTTGAGAAGTCTTTACCAAAACCGTTTGCTTTGGACTAGTCAGTTCTTGAAGTCTGTTAGACATGGTGAACTGATGACCATTTGTTGTGTGGTTTACAACCAACACTGAAGGAACACACTACCATCATATTCCTCCCTTCATAGAAAGCTTCTAGCAGTCACACCAATCAATATGTACACAGCAGTACTAACTGAACCTAGCAGTATTAATTTTTGTACTAGTAGTACAAAGTTGTAAGTATTCATCATATTTACTCTCTAGTGTACATATAACCTCCCCTCAAATATAGCTACAGATATAACATCCCAATGTTAACCACCAAAAAGTTAAATCTTATGACATCAAATCCTTTAGTGAGAAGGTCTGCAACATTAGAGTCTGTGTGAATCTTGATAACTTCTATCAGTCTTTTCTCATAGCAATCTCTGATAAAATAAAATCGAATCTCGATATGCTTGGTCCTAAAATGAGCAACAAGATTCTTAATTGAGGCAGCTAGAACTATGTTAGCAGACTCACTTTTACCTATCCCATTTTGGGCAGAGGCAGTAAATATTGCCTG
>BQNB010198535.1:0-11127 GCA_026074375.1 Tanacetum coccineum | reverse complement strand
AATGGTTGCAAATTTCATAACAAAAGCTGAATATGTGGCTGGTTCAAGTTGCTGTGGACAAGTGCTTTGGATTCAGAATCAACTACTTGATTATAGGTACAATTTTATGCATACCAAGATCTTTATTGACAACAACAGTATTATTTGCATAATTAAAAATCTAGTTTTTCATTAAAAAACAAAGCATATAGAGATTAGACATCATTTTATTAGGGATGCAATGAAAAATGTAATTCCTATAAGATATGCACTAACGATCAATCCCACTATATACATTTCATGCATAGAACAGTTCTGGTCTACTGTCAAAGCCAAAACTGTCAATGAGGAAGTACAATTACAAGCCCTAGTGGATGGAAAGAAGATAATCATAATTGAATTAACTGTGAGAAGAGATCTTCAACTAGAAGATGCTGAAGGTGTTGATTGTCTACCCAATTCTACCATCTTTGAACAACTTACACTGATGGGGTATGAGAAAATTTCATAAAAGCTTACTTTCTATAAGGCATTCTTTTCCCCATAATGGAAATTCCTTATTCATATTATTTTACAATGCCAAAGTTCTAAGACTACTGCATGGAATGATTTTAGTAGCACTATGGGATCTGCAATTATTTGTTTAGCTACAAACCAAAAGTTTAACTTTTCAAAATATATTTTTGAAAGTATGGTGAAGAACTTGGATAATGTGGGCAAATTTTATATGTATCTAAGGTTTAGACAAGTCTTTTTGGATAAACAGCTTGAAGGGATGCATACTCAAAACAGAATATATATTACACCCTCTCACACTAAGAAGATATTTGGAAATATGAGAAGGGTATGGAAAGGTTTTTCTGGGAGGGAAACACCATTATATCAAACAATGGTGGTACAAGATCAAGCAGAAATGGGTGAAGGTTCAGAAAATCCTGCTGATCCCTATCACACACCCATCATTATTCAACCATTAACATCTCAACCTCAAAAGAAACAAAAACCTAGGAAGTCAAAGAGAAAGGACACTCAGATACCTCAGTCTAGTGATCCTACTAAACATGTAGCAGATGAGGTTGTCTATAAGTAGTTAGATGACAGTCGGATGAGGCTGTCTATAAGGAGTTGGTGAGGGCTGCCACTACTGCTTCTAGCTTAGAAGCAGAGCAGGACAGTGGTAACATAATTAAGACCCGATCCAAGGCAACACCTAATGAATCTAGTTCCCTAGGAACTACTTTAGGTGGTGGTCCCGGGCGCCAAGAAACTATGGGAATACAATTTCTCAAACTAGGTTTGAGAATGTATCTAAACATTCTAATAATCCACTGCTCGCAAGAGGTAACACACTTTAAAGTGGTGAGGATAGTCTGAAACTTAAGGAATTGACAGAATTATGTACCAATTTACAACAAAGGGTTCTTGATTTGGAGACTACAAAGATCACTCAAGCTAATGAGATTGCAAGTTTGAAAAGGAGAGTCAAGAAGCTAGAGAGGAGGAATAAGTCAAGAATTCATGGGCTTAAAAGAATATACAGAGTTGGTTCATCAAGAAGGGTAGAATCCTCTAGAGATGAAGAAAGTTTGGGTGAAGAGGATGCATCCAAACATGAGAGGATAACTGATGCTAATAAAGACATTTGCTTGGTCAATGTTCACACTGATGAAGATATGTTTGGTGTTAATGACTTAGATGGTGATGAGGTGATTGTTGACAATATAGATGTTGTTACAACTGCTAAGGAAACAAGAAGTGTGGTGGAAGAAGTTACTGCTGTTATTAAAAAGGCTAAGTTGGTTAGTGATGCTGAAGAAATAGTTAATGTTGCTGCTACAACAGTCAGTACTGCCAGTACAATTCTAGTTAGTTCTGCTACAACAACTGCTACAATAACTAATGTTGAAATTACTTTGGCTCAAGCACTGGCAAAGTTGAAGAGTGCAAAACCCAAGGCTGATAAGGTTATGATACAAGAACCAGAGCAGGGTACAACTACAACAACACCTACAATAATAATATCTGTACCAAAACATCTACAAGACAAAGGCAAAGGAATTATGATTGAAGAGCCTGTAGTGGAATAAGTGAAGCCTATGAAGAGGCTTAAACAGATGAGGCTTGATGAAGAACTTGCCTTCAAGGTACAAGCTGAAGAAGAAGAAGAAGAAGAAAGGCTTGCCAGAGAAAAAGCTCAACAAATTGAAGAAGCCAACATAGCTTGGGATGATGTTCAGGCTAAAATTGAAGCTGATTATCAGTTGGCTCAGAGACTGCAAGCTCAAGAGCAAGAAGAATTGACTGATGAAGAAAAGGCAAGATTGTTTGTACAATTCTTAGAGAAAAGAAGAAAACATTTTACAGCTAAGAGAGCAGAAGAGAAGAGGAACAGACCACCAACAAGATCTCAACAAAGGAGTATCATGTGTACTTATCTGAAAAAACATGGAAGGATGGAAGCCCAAAAATTTGAAGAACAAGTCCTTTGCCAATATTCAAGAATTGTTTGAAAAAGCAATGAAAAGGGTGAATACCTTTGTTGACTACAGAACTGAGTTGGTGGAAGAGAGTTCTAAGAAGACAGAAACAGAGCTGGAAGAGAATTCAAAGAAAGCTGAAGCAGAGATAGCACAAGAGAGCAGTTCAAAGAGAGAAGGAGAAGAGCTAGAACAAGAAAGTTCTAAGAAGCAGAAAGTGGAAGAAGACAAAGAGTTTGAAGAGCTTAAGCAATGTTTAGAAATAGTTCCATATGATGGAGATGATGTAACTATTGATGTTACACCTTTATCTATCAAATCTCCAACCATTGTTGACTACAAGATCTACAAAGAAGGGAAGAAAAGCTATTTCCAAATTATTAGAGCAGATGGTAAGTCTCAGATATATTTAACTTTTAGAAAGATGCATAAAAACTTCGACAGAGGAGACTTAGAAGTTCTTTGGAGTATAGTTAAAGCTAGATTTAAGAAGACAGATCCAGTAAATTACATGGAAAATTTGTTACTTCATCATTTGAAGACCGTGTTTGAACATCATGTTGAAGATAATGTATGGAAGAATCAACAAGGTTTAGTTAAAGTGCTGAACTAGAAGCTTTATGATTCTTGTGGAGTTCATTGTGTAACAGTGCAGTCCACACCATTTTATCTGTTGTTTGAGAAGATCTATCCACTTACAAATCACACACTACATTAGATGTTCAATAATGTGAAGCTTCAAGTTGATTATGAGTGTGAAATGGCATTTAGGCTTCTTAGATTGGTCAAGAAACAACTTAAGAATCAATGAAGTGTTTGGAACCATCCTCCTGGTGATTATGGAGCTTTTAATAAAGAAACTTAATAATTTTGGAGATAAATATCAAGTTTAGGGGAGGATTGTTGGGATTAAAAGACTTCTTGATGATCTTAGAGTTACTGCTGCTAAGTTAATGCTGCTGGTGTATAAGTTACTACTGCTAGTGTTAAAAGTTAATGCTGCTAGTACAAAAGTTACAACTGCTCAAAGATTAAGACTGTTGAAAGAGTTTTTACTGTCAGAGAAAGGATAAAGACAGAAGAAAGGATAAAGATTGTTTGGAGACCAAGATTACTTACGTGATAAGTATTAGTTATTTATAGAATAGATCATAGAGAATATTCTAAGTCTTAGGAATATATTGTAAATCGACTAGGACTCCTTGGTGTATAAAAGGAGGTCCTAGGGCATTAGCATTAGTATCTCTTGTCATAGAAAAGTACAAGTCGAACACAAAAGTATAGTTCATAGCTTCAAGGTCTTTAAAACCCTAATACTTTGAGAGTATTCATATTATTTGCTTAATAATATTGAAGCTTTTATGTTTTGTTAAATTATATGTTCTTAGTTTTACTGTTTCATTAAGAATTCTTCTTAATATTAAAGATTAGATTCCGCATAATCTTTAATACACTCAACACAGTTTCTACTATAGTTGTGTTAGATTTATCTAATATAACTAAACCTTATACAAGCTAAGGAATTCGATCTATTGAAGTGGGATCAACAAGTTTTTAGCATCAAAGGATGAAGCTCCTAATTTTATAATCAAGTTTCTAAAAATTATACAAGTTAGATTGAATGCAACTGTCAGGAACATTCGTACAGATAATGGAACTGAGTTTGTTAATCAAACCCTGTGAGACTACTATGAACAGGTTGGCATCTCTCATGAAACATTGGTTGTGCGAACTCCATAACAAAATGGTGTTGTTGAAAGGCGAAATCATACACTTGTTGAAGCCGCTCGTACAATGTTAATCTTCGCACAAGCTCCTTTATTTCTATGGGCCGTGGCAATTGCTACCGCATGTTACACCTAAAACTGTTCCATTATACGATGTCGCCATGGAAAAACTCCTTATGATCTCCTACATGACAGAAAACCCGATTTATCCTACCTTTACGTTTTTTGGTGCACTTTGCTACCCAAACAATGATAGTGAGAATTTGGGAAAACTTCAAGCTAAAGCTGATATAGGTATTTTCATTGGATATGCACCAAACAAGAAAGCTTACTATATTTACAACTGACGTACCTGAAAAATCATTGAAACAATCCATGTCGATTTTGATGAGCTGACGGCAATGGCTTCTGAATAACTCGGTTCAGGACTCGGACTTTAATGTATGACTCCTACAACACCCAGTTCAGGACTCGTTCCAAACCCTCCTTCTTCACCACCGTTTATACCACCATCAAGGCATGAATGGGATCTTATGTTTCAACCAGTGTTTGATGAGTTCTTCTCTCTTCCAGCTAGCATTGCCTCTCCAGTTCCTATATAAGAAGCTCCAGCTCCTGTTGAGTCAACCGGTTCACCTTCCTCAACAATTGTTGATCAAGATGCACCCTCACCAAGTACCTCACAAACCACTCCACAATCACAATCCTAAACAATTCCTCTATGTGCTGAAGAAGAGTCACATGACCTTAAGGTTGCATATATGAGTAACGATCATTATTTTGGCATTCTAATTCCAGATCCTGTTTCTAAAGAATCCTCATCATCGGATGTTATTCCTATTACTGTGCACTCAGACGCTCTAATCTCAGAACACCTCGGTAAATAGACAAAAGATCATCCGATACAAAACATAATTGGTGACCCTTCCAGACCCGTTTACACAAGACTCCAACTACACGAACAAGCCTTGTTCTGCTACTATGATGCCTTCCTAACTTCAGTTGAACCTAAGACGTACAAAGATGCACTAACTCAGTCATGCTGGATTGAGGCAATGCAAGAGGAGCTAAATGAATTTGAACGTCTTGAAGTTTGGGAACTTGTTCCTCGACCATATAAAGTGATGGTTATCACCTTAAAATGGATATACAAGGTGAAATTGGATGAATTAGAAGGAATCTTGAAAAAAAACGCTAGATTGGTAGCTCGTGGATAATGTAAGGAAGAGGGAATTAATTTTGAAGAATCCTTTGCTCTTGTGGCTAGATTAGAAGCTGTTTAGATATTTCTCGCATTTGCTACTCATATGAATATGATCATCTAGCAAATGGATGTAAAGACGGCATTCTTGAATGGTATTTTGCGTGAAGAGATCTATGTTAGCCAACCGTACAGGTTTGTGGATCCCGACAATCCTAATCACGTGTACAGACTAAAGAAAGCTCTATATGGGTTAAAACAGGCTCTACGCGCGTGGTATGATCTATTGTCATCGTTTCTGCTATCCCAACGATTTTCCAAAGGCACGGTGGATCCCACATTGTTCAGTAGCAGAAAAGGCAAAGATATTCTCCTGGTACAAATCTATGTTGACGATATTATTTTTGCTCTTACTACTACTGAACTATGTGATAAATTTTCTGAGATAATGTGTTCCAAATTTAAGATGTCAATGATGGGGAAAATATCATTTTTTCTAGGACTACAGATTTCACAGTGTCCTAGAAGCATCTTTTTAAACCAATCAAAATATGCTCTAGAATCACTTAAGAAATACGGAATGGAATCTTGTGACCCAGTGGATACTCTAATGGTGGAGAAATCCAAACTGGATGAGGATACACAAGGGAAAGCCGTTGATCCTACGCATTATCGTGGCATGGTTGGCACCCTTATGTATCTAACATCTAGTAGACCAGACCTGATATATGTTGTTTGTATGTGTGCTTGGTATCAGGCTCGTCCTACCAAAAAGCACCTACATGCTGTAAAAAGAATCTTTTGATATCTAAAAGGAACCGTCAATCGGGGACTATGGTACTCGAAGGATTCTGCTATTGCTCTAACAGCTTTTGCAGATGTTGATCACACGGGTTGTCAAGATACAAGACGTAGTACATCTGGAAGTATGCAATTATTGGGAGACAGACTTGCTAGCTGGTCATCAAAAAGGCAGAAAAGTGCTACAAAATCCAGTACATAAGCTGAATATATTGCCTTATCCAGCTGTTATGCTCAAGTCATTTTGATGAGATTACAACTTACCAACTATGGCATTGGATTCAATAAAATTCCAATGTACTGTGATAACAGAAGCACTATTGCCTTATGCTGCAACAATGTTTAACATTCTCGATCAAAGCATATCGACATCAGATATCACTTTATAAAAGAGAAAGTGGAGGATGGAGTCGTCGAGCTTTACTTTGTCAGCACGGAATATAAGTTGGCGGACATCTTCACCAAAGCTCTATGTCGAGAAAGATTTGAATTCCTTATCGACAAGCTGGGAATGAGAAGTTTTACTCCTGAGACTCTGAAAGAACTGGCAAATGAAGCCGAAGAATAGTGGTGGTATCTATTCTTATATCCTCTGTATAATATGTATATATAAAATCACAACAACACAAAAATATTTTTCACTTCTTATAAAACTTTTTCAAAAAGAAAATTAAAATTTAAAAATCAGAAAAATATAAAAATATGTAACTCTGGCATGTCTTCTGAAAATCGATAACATTTACTGCCTTAGAAATGTCATTTAATAATGATACGAGGCTGTAAATGAAGTTCGAGCAGAAGTTCAAAATCTTTTAAAACATGCCAAAAAATGGCTTGCTATTATTTCCGATAGCAACCCGGTCAACATCTTAAAGGCAAGTAATTCAAAAAGAAAACTTGACCTCTCAACGGAAATTTATTCTTGGGCATGGTCTACTTTATGACCATGCAAAGGCTTGTGATTACTTTGCATCACAACCCGTGCTTCCTATATTCCATTAGTGTACGTGTCAGTGCGCTTATGTGTTAAAATAAGAGAAATCTTATTTGTTATGGTGTTGCTTTTAGAATTAAACTTTATCTTCATAAATTCATTAGAAAAATTAGTTTCAAAGACATTTGACCACTCAAACAACGACTACAGCTCTTTAAATAGAAATAGGTCATTGTTTGAGGGGGAGAAAATGTCAAATATCTTCTTCATAAAATCAATTTATGAAAAAAAGGAAGCGGTTTTATACAATAACGGGTGAATAATTAAAGGGGAGTTAATTAATTTTAACTCAATCAGGCTTTATTTGTTATGTGTTTAATCTTTCAGGGGTGTTATGGCAAAATGTAAGACTTATTCTTGATAACTAAACCTTAAGGACTAGTATTGTCAATTGGGAAACTACTTTAGGCCTTAGGGAAAATGTTTTAGGAAATTAGAAGTCATATTAAATCTTAGGGCGCATTTTTGCGAAAACCTAAAAGATTTTAAACAAAAACACCCCCACCCCGTTCCCTCTCACATGTCTCACACACAAAAACTCAAAACCTCCATTGTTGATTTTTTAAGACCTTCAAGAACTCAATCAACCAACGTTTAATCCTTAAGGTATACTTGTATTAATACTTAAACACCTTTAAATAGACATTAATCGTAGAATCGTGCTCAAAAAACCCTAATATTTGACTTAACTTTTGTCACCTTGAAAAATGCTTGAAACATCAAATTGATTGAGGGGTTTTGGTCCTATAAGGTCTAGAACGTGTACCTATAACAGTTTTTAATGGGAATAACATATGCATATGTATTGAATGATTCTTGTCTTTGAAAATTTGGGAATAGGTCAAAAACTTATAAAAATTTATGGGTTTGTGTTTAAGAATGATAAACTAAGTGTTTGTAAGTGTTTGCTTGAGTTTAAACATGTCTTAACTACTTATTCTTATGAGTCGAACAAAGCAAATGTCAAGATTTTTGTGGTTAATTCATGTGGAATTTGTGTTAGTCTGATTCTATGATGCTAAATGATCATGTTTGAGAGGTTATTGATGCTTGAAAAGGTGTAAGAATGTTGATGTAAATTTTGCCTAGGTGAATTATACCTAGGCGAGTTATACTCTTACCCTTAGGCGAATTATACGTCTACCCTGAGGCAAACTATACGCTTGTTCTTAGGCGAATAATACGTAGTTTTAGGCGAACTATACACACAATCTTAGGCGAATTATACAACCTGTTTTAGGCGAATTATACTTGTCTATGAAGGCGAATTATACACAAATCTTAGGCGAATTATGCATGTTCTCACTAGGAGATCTAATCATGTAATCTTGGTAATAAATCTCATAATCTTGTTAATCTAAGTATAATTATTCCTTAACTTGTCACTTAGTGATTGATTTAGGTCTAGTTCTTCCTTAGAAATCTTTTGTGATTGCCTTGCTTTCTATAGATTGCCTATAGTTATTATGTTAAATGATTGTGTGTGTCTCCTGGTTCCATGTGTGTTAATTCTATGCCTAGGATTTGTATGCCTAATCATTAGTGAAAATCAGTCTTGCATCTATAATCATTCTTCATGATATAGATTGTCCTTTAGTGAAATATTTGTTTGTATATGAACTGTATGTGACTAATCTTATCATAATCATGTCTTCCATCACTGCTCAATAAACCAAACTTGATCTTGAACTTGTTCCCAAGGAGAAAAGGCTTGAGATTAGAAAATCCGACGGAAGACTCAATCCTAGAAAGAAATAGAGAGAACCTACATTTCAAGTTGTCCTGGATGCTCTTGCTCTTACTCCGTGATATTCCGCATTTCTCTCTACTACAGATGTTCCTAAAGTTTACATGAACCAATTCTGGGATTCTATCCACAAGTATGATAATTCCTACAGGTTCAGAATGTACAAAAAGAAGAAATTCGACCTCAATACAGAAATTTTTAGAGACATCTTTCAGATCTGCCCTAGAGTTCATGGTCAAAACTTTGATGCACTTCCCAATGATGAAGATATTGTGTCTTTCTTCAAAGAACTTGGTCATACTGGAGAAATCAAGTCAATCACCGATGTTGTTGTTGATCAGATGCATCAACCTTGGAGAACTTTTGCCACTATCATCAACAGAAGTTTATCGGGAAAGACAACTGGTATTGACAAGCTTCGTCTTTCTAGAGCACAGATTCTTTAGGCAATGTACTATAAGAAGAATGTGGATTATGTTGAACTACTTTGGGAAGATTTCACTTACCAGATTAACAACAGATGTCACAAAAAGCAAGACAAGATGTACTACCCTTGATTCACCAAAGTTATCATTCACCACTTCCTTACCAAAGACAAGACATTCTCCAAGAGAAAAAAGATTGGCATGCATACCTCCAGAGATGACTATATGATAAAAACTTTGAGATTCGTCTCTGCAAAGGAAGAATCTTAAATTTATGGAGCTCGACTTCCAGAATCTATGACAAGTCCTGAGATGCGAGAATCCAAAGCTTACAAGACTTATCTTGGCTATGCTATAGGAGCTACACCTCTTGAGAAGGCGCGAAATTTCAAGAAGCCTGCTTCTCCTCAACTCACTACTGTCCTAGTTTCACCTGAAGAACCTACAAGGAAGTCAAAGAGAGTTAAAAGACCTACCAAGAAGTCTACTAATGCACCAACAGTAGGTGTTGTCATTAGAGATACTCCTGTGATGTCTTTGTCTAAGAAAAAGGAAAAGGTGACTATTGAGAAACGCAAAGGAATTGATTTGCTCTCTGAAGTGGCATTAACTAAAGAAACTCAGTATGAAGAAGTTCGCAAGAAGAGTTTGAGGGACTTTCACAAGACTCGTCCAAGTGGTTCTGGTACGGTTACCAAAATTGCTCCAAGTGCTACAAAAATCAAACCTTTTGTCACAAATGAAGGAATTGGTGCTAAACCAGGGGTTCTCGATGTGACTAAAGAAGAATCAACTGAAAATGAAGCTGAATCTTAGGGAAGGGATGAAGATGACAGCAATAATGATCGTGACTCAAGAAGTGAAGGCGGTGATCAAGAGAGTGACAGTGGTGACGACAATACCCAATCTGACAAGGAAGAGGGTCAGATTTCGAGCATGAAATTGATGAGAATGAAATGGGTTTTGAATCTGATCATGAAGAAAATCAAGAAGAGGTTAAAGATGATGAAGAAGAAAAGGATGGCAAGTTTGTTAAAACCTCGTCCATCTCTACTGATGATGAAGATGAAACCAATGATGAATCAAAGGTTGAAGATAAAGGTGAAGATGATGAGGATAAAGGAATGGATGATTCTATCAATCAGTTCGACGATGATGTGGATGTAAGGCTAAATGAACTAGCTATGGTTTATTCAAAAGGAGGGTACCGATGCTGAAATGATTAACATCCAGCAAGGGAATGAAAATCCGGAGATCACACTCAATCAAGTCATACAAGATGCTCATGTGACACTTTCTACTGTTACAAAGAAGACTGAAGTTCCAGTTACTAGCTCTTCTTACTCATCCGACTTGGCATCTAAATTCTTAAATTTTTCAGATATTCCTAATACAGATGTAGAAATTGTTTCTCCAATGGATGTTCATGTCCATCATGTAGTACCAAGCAATCAAACACCCACACTCCTTATAGTACCTGTGTCAGTTATCACTGAATCTTCACCTATATACACCACCGTCATCCCTTAATAATTACCATCCTTTATCCCTCTACCATCACAATCAACACCAACACCACCACCAACAACTGAAGTAACAAATCCTCTATTTAGAATTCCAAATTTTGCATATGTCTTCCAATTCAATGACAGAGCCTCAACTTTGGAGAAAGACGTTGCTGAACTCAAAAAGGATGATCTTCTCAACACTCAAGTGACTTCTCTAGTAGATGAACATCTAGACTCAAGACTAGGAGCCACCAAAGACAAATTCATG
>BQNB010198533.1:0-11128 GCA_026074375.1 Tanacetum coccineum | reverse complement strand
CCCTCTTGTTTCGAGAACACCACACAAGGTATAACATCGACCAATACACCGCTTGCCAAATTGATTTTTCTTTCAAGTTGAGACTATTATCATTATGGCTAATAATATCTTGAATAGACCAAATATTGAAACGTCCTATATTTCACCACTTAAAAACTTTATTCCAACCCTCCACAACCCTTGAACACTTTAAGAAGCAATGTTCTGATAAGAACCTTCTTAATATTTTTCTTATTAATATTTAGTTAGTTTCCTTTATTATATTTTTTTAGTGAACGCGTTAAGATTAGGGATCTTCTATTATAACTAGGGTATTAGGATTTTAATTGTGATTATGTTGAATATTATGAATGGTTTAGTTATTTAGTATTATCATTGGGAGAGAGATCGGCCTCTCGAAAGTTGATCACATATCTTTATTTATCGTTATTGTTCTTTATATCTCGTAATCGTATCCGGTTCGTATCATGTTCCACCGTTTTTATTTCGTCTTCACAGCGTAGACAAAGCGTCGAATTTAGGTCCATACCAAGGTGATCAAGCTAAGTAAACACCGGAAGTCTTCTTTTTTGTAGACGCCAAATAAAAATACATATTTTCCTTGGGATGAGCTTGTTCCACTTCGCCTCTTGTATTCCATTCGTCTTATTTAGTATCTTGTCATCAATCATCTCTCTTAGTCTCTTAACCGTAAAGATTCCGACGTCATGTATCCACCTCTACGAATCAAGTTCTAACACATTTGGAACAAAGAAATCAATTAAATGCGTCAATTCATCAAGATCACCCCCTACCTCTTATATTTCTAGCCCAATCCATATGCCAACCACATGACTCCCCTTCCCATATTCTTTTTCACCAATCGTGATTCATTGATTCATTTCTAGTCTATATAGCCTAGGAAGTTTGTCACTAAGAATAATTTTGTTTCCCACCCAAAAAGGTATTCTTTCCACCACCTAATTTTTTAACAAAAGAGTTGCAAAAATTTACCCTCGTTTTATCTATCATCCGACCCACCTTCACAATTTTCCCCTATTTCCCCCCAACCAACCTATTACTTGCATGTTGCTCTGTAAAACCCCTACCTTCACCATAAATACTTTTTATAATTCTAACCCATAATCTATCTCCCTCTACTCTAAACCTCCACCACCATTTACCAACTAAAGCCCAATTGTACGCTTTTAAGCTACCAATATTAAGCCACCAAATGCAAGCTTGTTTAGAGCCACATTCCATTTAATCTACGCCATTTTCCTATTTTCTTCATCTCCCCCCCCCCCCCAAAAAAAATTTCTATAACTTTCTAGTTTCTTAGGACACTCATCGGGGAACGAAACAAAGAAAAGAAGTAAAGAGCCAAGCTACCAAGTACGGAATTCACTAACGTTAATCTCCCACCAAACGATATCATTTTTGTTTTCCACTTCCCAATCTTTTTTTGAACTTTTCAACAACTATATTTCAACTATCGACTCTTTTCATGTTTACACCAATCAGAATTCCAAGATACGTAAATAGCATCTTGCATGATGAAATCCCCAAACGGTTAGCAAAAGCTTCGATCTCCCCGTTTTGAACTCAAATACCATATAACTTTGTCTTGTTCGGGTTTATTTTCAAATCGGATGCTTGCTAACACACTCCAAAATCCTCATAAGATTTCTTGCATTAGATTCTATCCATTCCTCGAAAATCAGTGTATCATCTACGTATTGAAGGTGCGGCATTGGTATAGCACTACTACCAATTTTAACACCTTTAAAGTAGCCACAAGAAATCGCCTCTTTAATAGTCACGTTAAGCCATTCCGCTGCCACAAGGTATAAAAAAGGTGATAAAGGGTCACCTTGTCTAACCCCTATTTCCATCTTAAACTTTATGGTCAAAGACCCATTTACAAGTGTTGGTCCCCTTGAATGTGATATCAAGTTAAACTAGTCACATTCTATGGCAACAAAGTGAGTTTTAAACAGATATATATATAAACAATATAACGAACAAGTTTAAAACACACAGAAGTAACTTTTAAACATATAGGTTCTTATTAGAATCAAATAAAAAATATATGACACTCCTTCCTTGAAGAATAGCAAGGTGGTTGAATGATAATTGGGATGTGATCTCCTTCTAACTTAAACTTGAACCAAAGTTACAAGTTTAAGAAAACAAACTATTCGACTAAAACTGAAGCTTCAGTGTCAATAGTTCTTTTCAGTTTGTTTGAGAGATAAATGTTCTTCAATGTGTTTCACATTAATTGGAAGAGATAGCATTTACTCTTTGCATCACTTTCCTTTTATAGGCAAAGGAATTAAGGTTTACATGTTTAACCTAGGACACATGTCATGTATTAGATGGGTGGTTAAGATACCATTTAATGCGTGCATGCTTTAAGGTACTAGGTACAATCCTTTAGAGAAAGTATTTATACTTTTATACCAACTTTAGAAGTATCATTTCCCAATGAGTTTTACTTTATTCCTTTTGATATAAAGCAATCTTTTTCCCGCCTTGTAAACTTTCTAGAAAAGAAACATTTCGTTCAACTTCTAAGAGGAGATCGACATCGTTTAGCTTGGAATTGTCAACCAAGCTGAACTGAAGCTCTTGCTATAGTCTTCTTTAGTTTCTGAATCGCTATATAAACTGAAGTGAAGATGCTGCTTGATCTTCTAAGTACTTGAAGAGCTGAAGCTGAACTGTCTTCAGCGAGACAAAGCCGAACTTGTCTTTAGCTAGTTTACACTCAGGGGATTTTATGTTTAAATCTACTGAGAGACTGAAGGTCTCAGGAACTTACCCAACAATCTCCCCTATTTGAATATACAAATAGCCTAAGTTAAAATTAGTTGTAAGTGAGCAAACAATCTTCTTCTTACCAACTGACAAACAATAAACAACATAAAATGGTAAACATTCATACTAACTTTCATTACATTACATTATAAAAGATAAAGCTATTACAAAAGTTTATAATAACTATTGCCTTAGTTGTTCAATGACCCTCATTTGTTTGAGGGGGTTCAAGTTCCTTCTATCAACTTCAGCAAGAAGGAATGAACTGAAAGTCCTAGCATGATCATCTATGATAGGTCCTTGGTGAAGCCTAAAAAAGATTTCTTGTACAGTGTACATCATTTCAATGTTTAAATCTTTGAAGTCTTCAATGGTAACAAAATCTTGCCTTTGGTGAAAATTGAATATGATCATACCCAGACATGGTTCATTAAGCACAGTCCTAGCTGGATGATCTTCATACTGAACTAATGATTTAAACATCTTGGTAGACCTAAAGTAGTCATGAATATCATCATCGTGCTTTCTCTTCTTTCTTGCCAGATCATTCATCTTGTCAAGAGGATCCTGTTCTCCTAAGGTTTTGTTGGAGTCAATCCATAATATTTGTTTAGTTTTGTTCAAATTATCCATTCTAGTAGATGGTGGTCCATCCAGCTCTAGTTCTTTTGGGACAAGCTACATTACCTCTCTCTATTCACTTAGGTGCATGTCGCTGGCCTTAAAGTTAGGGATGACTTCATCAGTCCCATCATCCCTACATACCTTCAGTGTTATAGGGCCCTTTCTAGTAAGAACATCACAGTTTGTGATTCTTGACTATATTCTTCTATTCAGCATCTTGTCACAGTATTTATCATACTTGATCTTAGCCTTGTATACCTCTGTCACCACATCAATACCCAGAAGATCAACTAACTCTTCTTTTCCCACTACTTCTTCTTTCTTAGCCATATCAGCTTTGACTGATTCTTTAATCCTCTTTTGTTCTTTGATTTGTTCTTTAGTTAAATGGATGTGATCACCTCCTTTAGTAACAAAATCAAACTTCTTCAGTTCTTTTTCTTAGAGGATTAAACCATGGAACCAGTTAGCCTTAATTTAATTTCAGAGTCAGTTTCAAACTCTTCTTCTTTAATTTCTTGTTGATACATAGATTCCTTTCCCTTTTCTTAATAAGCTCCCCCTTTAGATTGAGAGGAGGTCTTTGGTAGACTGGAAAGGAAAGGAGATTGAAGTTGTAAAGTGGTTGGTGGAATGATTAAGGATGTGACAGTTATTGTTGTTGGTATTTTTTGAGTCTTCAGGTTTGCCTTTTCAGCATCTTTTTCAGTTCTTTGTTTGAATAGCTGGGTGATTGTAGCTTGTCTTATGTTCTTCTCCTCTTCAGTAGGATAAGTGCCAGCTTAGCTTACTGAAGGAACACTTTGATCACCAGCTTTATGTGATGCAGCTTCAATAGATTATGCAAACCTGTCCAAGGCTTTAGTGACCTTGTTGAGAAGACTTGGAAGAGCATCCAAGGTCTTGTTTTTGGCTTGAACAGATGAAAGTTGCCTTGGTACATCAAGAAATTCAGCTGGAAGTTCCTACTGAAGAGTCTTCACTTCAAAGACTTGTGTTGTAAGACTTGAGACGGTTGAACTAAACTTCTCCAGCTTGGTAAGAATTTCTTTCAAATCCCCTGGAAGCTCAACTTCTAGTTTCTCTACATACTTTTTTAAATATTTGATCTCTCTAGTGATATCTTTGAACTTGGAGTGGAGTTCTTTCAGCTCAGTTGGTAATGAGTTGCTAAAATCATGATAAGATAAAAGCTTTAACAGTTCAGGTGTAAGGGATTTTACCAAAAGCTCAGTGAGTTGTTCCACATTTTGGAAGGATGGTTTGGCTTTGAGCAAGGTAGCTTCAGTTTTATCCATTTCCTTTTCTTTTACCAGCTTTTGATTCAGAGTTTAAAGAAGTAGCAATTGAGTGCTCCGCTCTTGAATTTTGATAGACTTTAGAGATGGAGGTTCAGAAGCTGGAGCATCTTCACTTTCTTTAGGTTTATCATCTTGAACCTTTTCAGCATTAACTCATTCCTTATCTTCATCTTGAATAATGATAGGTTGATCATATTCAGGTGAGTACAACTCTATGAAATCAACTTCAACATTGTGGACCAGCTTTGACAGATCCTCCAGCTTGATTTTATTCTTTGCATCAGCATAGCTAGAGAGGTCAAGAGAAGTATTGAACTCATCATCTCTAAAGCTAAATTCCTTTTCAGCTTTGTTGGCTTCCTTTTTAGTTGCAGGTTTAGTGAGGACAGTTTCTAACCCTTCACTAGCATATGTGGTTTTGTCTACAAGAACATATGGGTTAGTACCTGTAATTATATAATCAAATGAAATTTTTTTGGTTCCTTTAACAATACCTTGTTGTTTATATACTGAATCATTATGATCAGTTTTTCTAGGATCAACTTTAGCTGTAAAAGCTGCTAAAGCATCATGTCCTGATGCAAATTCAAAGTAAATAATGGTAGAAGCTGAATAAACATGCTCTGTATGAATAAATGCTGACTTATCACTACTGAGCTGAGGGTTGGCTCCATCTTCACTAGTGACCCCTAAAGATGTTGGGATACCAGTTGCTTGTTGGTCCTCTTTATGTAGTCCAGCAACCACAGGGATGGAAGCTGGAGGTTTGATTAGGTTTAAGTCCTTGGCCGAAATGGATTTCTTTTTCTTAGAGTGGCCAGTTTTGGATCCAGTGGTCTCATTTATAGAAGGACCACCTTTAGTTGCCTCAATCTTGGACCCAACATTGTGTCTTGTAGTAGAAGAGGTTTGTTTTCTCCTGTGTCCAACTGTAGCTCTAGGATTTTTGCCTTTAGAAACCTTCTTCCTATTGTAGGAAGAGGTGTTTGGAGCTTCAAATTCTACTGGCTCATTTGCATTGCAAATAGCCAGCATATGGGTAGTGAAGGGAGGTCCTTCAGGTTGGTTTTTCTTTAGCACCTATTTGTGAATGCTGAAGATTTGGGTGAGGTTAAGAGTAACTTCGTCATCTCTATATCCTTCCATTTTGTGTTCCAACAATAGTGATAAGAACCTTGGATATAGGATAACCTTTTCCCTTTTTGTTTTCTTCAGCTTAGCAAGTATATCCTCCCAAATCAGCCTAGCACAATCTATATTTACCCCATTTGCAAGACAATACAGAATAATGGCATCTTTATTGGTGATTTGATCATACCCACTAGTTTTACCTCCTAAACACTAAATGATTTGTGCCATTAGCAATCTCTACTTAGGAGGAAGGAAACCCTTTCTGAGGGTGCCTTTGGCCTTAATTTTCCCACTCTACCCTATGGTTGGAAACCACTCTCTTACAGTCTCTATGGTGGGGGATGCAACATAGTTTCTTGAATGGGACAAATAGTTTGTCCCAATGGAATTCTTGAATGATGTTAGACCTACATATCCCTTTATACTCCTAGTAGGAGTGGAGAACCAAACCCTGTTGGTTTCTTCAAGAACTTTGGCAGTGTACCAAAATTCACAAAGATATTCTTTGTATTGGGTTGGTGTTCTTGTGAATGCCTCCGTGAGACAACATTTATAAATGAAGTCTGAGACACAAAGAAATGTTTCTTGTTTGGGTGATCTGGGTAGAGCAAAGAAACTTCATTGTGTTTTGAGGTTGATTTATTCAAGGGTGAAATCAACATGTGGTGCAGGATCAAGTGGAATGGGGGTTCCAAGTCTATCTGGTAGATCCTGTTGTTGTAGGATTTTTTCTTGTTGTGGAGGGATTTGTTCTTGGCTTAAAGAATTTGCCATTTTTGTTTAGGGTTTTAAGGTTTTGATTTTGTTTTGAGTTCTTGTGTGTGTTTTTGTGAAAGGTTTGATTTTGAAAAGTGATTTGTTAAAAGTGATGTTTGGGTTTTATAAGATTAGTGATTGTTTTGAAAAACTTTTGAAAAAGATTATATTTTCTTTTGAAAGATATAAAATTTTAAAAGGTTTTAAGGTTTTATTTGCACGAGTGCTAAATCTTGTATTTAATGAAAGTTATCAAAGGTGCTTTTTGACACCTAGAACAGTGAGCAGCCGTATGTTCAACTGAAAAAGTAGGTGAGAGAATGTGAGGTCATGTTATCGTTTGGATATTCTTTTTTAATAATATTAAAAATAAATAACTTCTTATATAAGAAATTATTTAGAGAAAATTATATTAATTTTGAAAATCAATTTGGCTTTTAAAATTGACCCTTGATTGATATTTTGAAAGAGCTGAACTAGGTTTAGGTTTGGTGTTATGTTATTTTGAATAGATTTTGGTAATCTTTATCAACACCAATGCTCCAGCGAAGGCGACAAAATCATACATCCTCATGCAAATCCATGAATGAGACATATGTGATTGCTCAATTACTTTACTCGAGAAAGTTAAAGAGTTAGATCAAAATTATGGTGTGCAGATTTGGTAATCTTTATCAACACCAATGCTCCATCGAAGGTGACAAAACCACACATGCTCATGCAAATCCATGAATAAGACATATGTGATTTCTTAGTTACTTCACTCGAGAAAGCCGAAGATCAAGATTTGGTTAAGGTGTAAAAACTAAACCAAAGAGAATAAATCAGTTTTGTTTAGTTCTTGATGTTTACCAATACCAATGCTCTAGAGAAGGCGACAAAACCACATATGCTTAGTCAAATATATGAATGAGACATATGTGATTGCTCAGTTACTTCACTCAAGCAAGCTAAAGGTTAACATACAAAAATTGAACTTACACTTATGACAAATAAAATTTGTTCAGTTTTGGTTGAAATGTTGAATCTTCAGTTTTCCTTATTAATGACATTCAGTTCTGAAGGCTCAGGTTTTGTATCATCAATGTGCAGCATACCTAGTTTAACAATCAATCTTTTAAATGTTGGTTCATCTAATGGTTTGGTAAAGATATCAGCAAGTTGATACTGAGTAGGAATGAAGTGTAATTTAATATCCCCCTTTAAGATATGATCTCGGATAAAGTGATATCTAATATCAATATGCTTTGTTCTTGAGTGCAGAACTGGATTGTTTGAGATTGCAATAGCACTTTTGTTATCACAAAATATGGGTACCTTCTCTTATATGATGTCATAGTCATTGAGTTGACTCTTCATCCACAAAATATTGGCACAACATCAAGCAGCAGTTACATATTCAGCTTCAGCTGAGGACATAGCTACAGATTGCTGCTTTTTAGCACTTCAGCACACAAGTTTCCCTCCTAGCAACTGATAAGCACCTGAAGTGCTTTTCTTGTCCATGTTGCATCCAACATAGTCAGAGTTTGAGTATCCTTTTAGGTCAAAACCTAAACATTTTAGATACTAAAGACCAAGAATGGGAGTACCTTTTAGGTACCTAAAGATTCTCTTAACTGCAATAAAGTGGGATTCCTTGTGATTTGCTTAATATCTTGTACAAAGACAAGTTGAGAACTGAATGTCAAGTCTGCTTGTAGTTAGGTACATTAGTGAACCAATCATACCTTTGTACTGAGTCTTATTCACATATTTGCCATTGAGAGCAGGTCCTAAGTTATTAGGGGTACCATTGGAGTTTTTACTGATGAACCATTTATGTCATACTTCTTCAGCAGATCCTTGACATATTTTTCTTGGTTAATTGAAATGCCTCTTTCAGATTGTTTAATCTGAAATCCAAGGAAATAGGTGAGGACACCCATCTTGCTCATTTCATATCTTTAAATCATCAGTTTAGCAAACTGTTTACACAATTTTATGCTGGTTGACCCAAAAATAATATCATCAACGTAGATTTGAACCAGAATCACATCAGTTTAAGTTTTGTAGACAAACAATGTGTTGTCTATATTTCCTCTCACAAACTTGTGTTTTGTGAGAAAGGTTGAGAGGGTTTCATACATGCTCTTAGAGCTTGTTTAATTCCATAAAGGGCTTTGTCCAATTTGCAAACATGATTGGGGAACTCACTTCTCTCAAAACCTGGAGGTTGTTTAACATAAACTTCTTCTTTTAGTTTTCCATTTAGGAATGCACTTTTGACATCTATTTGGTAGACTATGAAGTTCATGTATGTGACAAAGGCAAGAAAGATCCTAATTTCTTCAAGTCTTGCAATTGGAGCAAAGGTTTAATCGTAGTCTATGTCTTCTTGTTGATTGTAGCCTTGAGCTATAAGCCTTGGCTTGTTTTCGATGACAGTGCTAGTTTTATCCTTTTGTTTCTGAATACCCATTTAGAGCCAATTATGGTTTTACCATAAGCTGTAGGAACCAGAGTCCATACTTTGTTTCTGGAAAATTGGTTTAGTTCCTCTTGCATGAAACCAACCCATCCAGGATGCTTAAGTGCTTCAGAGACCTTTTTTAGGTTCTTCTTCAGATAGAAAATCTACAAATAGACATTCATGAGCTGAAGTAGCACTAATTTCTTTAGACATGATCCTAGTAAGCATTCCAGCTCCCAGATTACCTATTATATTAACCAGCTCAATATGATTATCCTTAGACCATCTGTCTTGAGGAGCTGGAGAGGCCATAGATGGGATGGATGAGGGAGATTCAGTTTGGATTGATGAAACTGCATTTGGTGCTGAAGTATCCTCAGTTGGAGAGGATAAAGGTTCAGTGATCTTAACATCTTTAGTGTTTGGGAGGTTATCAATGATATGATTATCATTGTTGTGATTTGAGTATTTAGGTTGATCATCATTTAAGATTTCATTAGCTTGAATAGGATGATCATTTTGATCAAGAGAAGCATCAACTTTAGTGACAATAGGTTCAGGTTTCTCATAGGGTTCTATGTACTGAAAAAACATTGCTATCAACTTGATACCTTTGTAAAGGTTCATAAGGATGAAGATATTCATCAGGTGAATATCTTTCTGATTCATCAATGTTGATATCATTAACTAAGGGTTTTGAAAACTTGATAGCTTTAGTGCTTTCATTAAATGTGATGTGGTAAGTTTCTTCAGTTTGTTGTCTTCTTGTATTGAAGACCCTGAAGGCTTTGGAAACAAGTGAGTATCCAAAGAAATAAGCATCATCAGCTTTTTCATCAAGTTTTCCTAAATGATCTTTATGATTATGGATGAAAAATGGACATCCAAAAACATAAAGGAAATCGATGTTTGGAAGTCTCCCATGAAAAATTTCATAGGAAGTTTTGAGATGTCTTTTAAGAATAGTGGAGCTGCTTTAAATGTAGCATGAAGTGGCTATAACTTCAGTCTAATATTTCTTTGAAAAGACATGTTAGGAATCAAAAAAGGATCGGTCACTCCATGTATTCTACGTTTCTAGCTCGTAGTCCACTATGTATTGTTTAGTAAGCTAATTGGGCCAAAGTTAGGAAAAGTCCATGGAAGGCCCATGTTAATCCCATCCATGGCCGGCCTCATTAGGGTATTTATACACCCCTCTATGCCTTGGAGAGGTGGTTGGTTGCTCATTTTTCACACATAATACAAAGTTTTCTTATATGTTTACTTTCTCTCTCTAAGTGTTCATCCAACCTACTGTCTCTACCCTCACATCTAGTATGTTATTTGATTAGTCTTCAATTGGTATCAAGAGCCATGGAGTGGTGTGCTTAGATTTTATGTTTACTTATTTGGTTCGTGAGTTTTTCTTCAAAAAATGCTATCATTTTTTTTATTTTTTCTTATTTTCTAAGCTCAAATTACACACTAAAAGATCATCTACATAGGTAGCTTGGATATAGTATCTTTGGATATAGGTGTGCGTGCTTAGATTCATAGAAAAATCTCTTAGTTTTGTGTCTTTTGTGTTCATTAGCTTTATAAAGGTCAAAATCTTGATTTTAATTTTTTCGGCTTTAAAACCTTAAAGTTGTCATTTTTCTTGTCCCTATAGGCTTAGTAACACTTTTGGTACAAAACTTTTCGGAAAACAATCCTCAAAAATGTGTCTTTTTGAGTTTTGAAAAAGTGGGTTTCGAGATATAACCAATCTAGTTTTTATAGTGTTAATCGATCTAGTCGTTTTCAGTTACAACCGATCTAGTCGTTTTCAGTTACAACCGATCTAGTCGTTTTCAGTTACAACCGAACTAGTCGTATCAGTTACAACCGAACTAGTCACTTTGTTTGAGAACCGAACTAGTCACTTTGTTTGAAAACCGAACTAGTCATTTTGTTTGAAGACCGAACTAGTTAATTTCAGTGTAAACTGAACTAGTCAAGTTTAATTGAAACCGAACAACTCAAATTTCAAAATTATACAGTTTATTTCTCTGACTTGTAAAATCCCGTGAAACATTAA
>BQNB010198532.1:0-11128 GCA_026074375.1 Tanacetum coccineum | reverse complement strand
TTTATTGATTGTTGATTTTTATACTTATATATATATTTTATATTTTATTATATATTATATATATTTATAGTGTGAATTTCGCCGATCAGTACCTCACAGTAATCTTGTTGATGGCTTGACTGTCAACACATATACGCCATGTTCCATCCTTCTTTGGAGTCAGTAGGGCGGGAACAACACATGGATTAATGCTTTCACGAACGTGACCTTTAGAAACCAATTCCTTAACCTGCCTACGCAACTCCTCATGCTCTTTTAAGCCCATTCTGTAATGTGGCATGTTAGGCAATTGTGACCCAGGATCCAAATCAATATGATGTTAAATGTCACGCAAAGGGGGTAATCCATTTAGCAACTCATCAGGGAAAACATCAGAAAATTCCTCAAGTAAAGGAATCATAACATCTGGAATTTCGCTATCCTCAGCCACTTCCTTCCTAATTAGCACAAAAACATCATCCCCCATCTCTAATTCATCCTCAAACTTTGAAAGTGTTAATAAAGTACCAGTGGGTTTTTTGACTAACTCTTTAGGTTTACTTTCTATCAAAGTTACCTTCACACCAGCAAATAGGAAACTATAAGTATTAGCTCTCCCATTATGAGTTATGTCACGACAAGCATCCATGGGCACCAGATCACGTCAAACATTGTCTTTATATGTTGCCCTCACATAAAATAGGACAAGGACGCATTTGGAAATAGTTACCTCACCACATTTCTTAAGCCACTATAACTTGTAAGGCTTGGGACGATTCTCAGTTTTTAGTCCCAATTTCTGGATTGCATCTTCAGCTATCAAATTATCATAACTACCCAAATCACATACAAAGGTGCAAACCTTACCCAAAATAGTACATGTTGACTGGAAGATGTTGTGCTTGAGCTATTCATCGCCAACAACCTTTGGGATCAAGCAAGAGCGCCTTACCACCAAATTCACACCCACATCTCTAGTCATAATTTCTTCTTCATATTTATTATCATCAAACACCGGGCTTTTTCATAATCGTCATCAGCCACACCATCACCTTCTTATTCCTCAGGTTCAGTAAACAAAGTTATTTTTCTGGCCTTCTTACACTCCGACTGTCGGTGACCAGGTTCACCATAGTTAAAGCATTTGAAACCATTGCGTCCAACCCCTTAGAAACTAGTCCAGTATTGCCACCACCCGGTCTTGCCTGATTGGGAACAAAACGAGATGCCACGTTACCCGAACTAGAACTACCTCCTGTTATGGCAGGAGAAGATGAACTTCCAACCCGTCGTTTCTGTTTTTCAAAATCCAATACACGTTGATATGCATCAGAAAGTGTCATCGGAACAAACATGTAACAGAATACGTGATTTGGACTCTTAAACCAACAATGTAACGAGAGACAGATTGATCATCGGTCTCTTGAATATCTTTCCTTGAAATTAATTGGTAAAATTCGGTTTTGTAATCTTCAACATATTTGGTCCCTTGTTTTAGATTCTATAACCGCTGGTACAACAACCGTTGGTTATTATGAGGAATAAAGTTGGCCCTTATGAACTTCTTCATCTTCCTCTAACTGGTGATTGTGGCTTTTCAACTCTCTCCTTTGTCAATTTCAATTGCTACCACCATATGGATGCCCTACCACATAGTTTGGTAGCGATCAATAAGACCTTCTAGTTTTCAAGAACCTCTTTGAATTCAAACACTTCATCAACCGCAAGAAGCCAATCAATGAACACCTCAGGATTTAAAGTATCCCCCATCAAACTCAGGAATATTGACTCTCATTCTAGATTCCCAATGCATATTATCCTTCCTTTGATTTCTCCATGGTCGATCCGGTTGTTCATAAGATTGGCATGTCTCTCTTATGATTGTTTAGGTTTGAAGCACAGTTGGTACGTTTGTTTTGCCTTTTATTGGGTTGAGGTAGGGGATTTCACCTTCATCTTATTTACTTAAATGTTTTTTAATACAATTTACCAGGGACACTTTAAAATCCGGTTGTTCATCAAAAGATGAGCAGTCACCCTCAAAGAACGAATTTTCTAACTTTTCACCTTCACTTCCCCGACCGTTACGATCCCCACGTCTTCCTGGATTCATCATGTTATTCATTCGGTCAGCCAATTGATCAACGAACTGATCCAATCGCTCCTCTATTCTTGCCATAATACGTTGTTCAAATTCTTGCTCATAAACGTCAATAAGAGGCCTATTTCTCCTTGGACGCATCTTAATCAGGAACTTTGGCTCTTGATACCAACTGATGTAAACTAATAAACTAGATAACACAAATCGATCCTGATTATTCACACGAATACTAGGATTGATTCTTCCAATAACTGTTGATTCAAACGAATATCGATTACTAGGATGATTATTAGCAAAATTGGCAAAAATAAATTTTTAGTATTTCTTGGAACTGGATAGCCATGCATACAACGAGGTTATTAAATAGGCATGCAAAACTGAATTGGGCCTCAAAAGACAAACGGGCCAAAACTAGCATAAAAACAAAGTTAAAAAAACCTGAACAAACATAAAAATGCAAATAACTCATAAAATATAGTGTTTCGGGGATCGAAATTCCTGTAAACAGACCGCGTCCATTTACCATTATGTTATTCTCGTTTCGAGCTTCGAAACGACTGGTCCTGGGCCTGAAACGTAGTTTCAGAGCCCAAGTTATGCCACTTTTAGTGAAGCTCTTTTATTCACACGATCTTTAGCCTCAAAAATCAAAAGGGTCCGTTCTTCAATACTTGGGCTTGCATCAATACTTTTTTCCAAATAAGATTGGATCATTAAGTATATTGATTTCAATTTAATTAACATTGGGTCAATATGGTTATTAAGATCGCGATCTTAACGATCTTACATAAGAAACCTTGTAAGATCGTAGTAGAATCGGATATGGCATATGATGGAAGTAAGATCATAAAATAACTAGTAAGATCGTATGAGCGCTATCGATCCCAATCCTAGTAAAAAGCTTACTCTTTATTATCAAACATAACAATAAGCCCACTTGACCCAGTTTTGCCCATATACATGGCCCAACATCACAATTAAAATCAATGGCTTTGATCAACTTTTATCATATACGACTCGTGTCATATTTTTTGAATCAAAATCGTTCATCTTATGGTTTAAAACATGAACTAATTGCATGTATTGCATTATATCAGCACAACGTTTGAACTTTTAACTTTTAAATTTTCATTCGTATCTATTTAAATTGGTTATTCTGATCAAATTATATAATGAACTTCATAAAACTACAACTGTTATTAAAAAAATCACATTTTATGTAAGATCTTAAGATCTTGATTCGATCTTTTGATTCTGATTCTGCGAATGAAAACGATCCTAGGTAGGATCGTGATCTTGATACCTTGTAGACCTATTGAAATTAAGGGCTCGTTTGGTTTGTATATGGGGTTAAGGTTTTAGATTTGAATTTAAATTTGGATTTGGATATGATTTGAATATAGTGTGTGTTCGATTTGTATACGGGGTTAGAATTAAATTTGAATTTGATTTAGAATTTAGATTTGTAAAATTAAATATGATGATATAATTAAGTATGGCAGCTCAGTAAAAAAAGATAGAGAAGTCATAGCTAGAGTTGCTCTCTCTCTACATATACATATCTCTCTGTATATAAGTGTTAGGGTTTGTAATTTTTTTGATTATTGATTGTTTAGTTGAGTCTCTATTTTCTTTTCCTTGAATCATTATAACATATCACCTGTTAATTATGAGGTGTAGATATGCAATTATAAAAATAGAATGAGAAGGTCGGTTGTGTGAAAACTTGGCCTTATCGTATTTTTTGTTTGTGTTTGAAAATCTAATAGATTCACATATAAGATTACCTCGATACTTCTATAAGAACTTGTAAGAGAAATATATAGAATTAATCTATTTTTTCACTAATTATCAAACTATATATTATGTTTCTTGAGAAATAATATTTTACAAATGACATATATATTTAGGCATACAACTATAGACGAATTGAGCAGCCTTATGAGAGATGGACCCCAGCGTCTTGTTGTATTATGGGCAGCTAGTAGCTTGGATATATTCTAATGAATGAATTTTGAATTTGGAATACATATACTACAAGTAACAAAGATATAAAAATTAAACTACGATTATCATAACTCACAAATCAAAACTCATCCTTCACAACAAACATATATCTTTTGTCTCTTTTTAAAAAAACCTATAAAGCGTGGAAATGCTATGAATTGACTAACATATCACGATTTAACTAAATTTATAACTTTAATAACCCAGCGTCCCAGCTAGATAGATGTTGAATTTTTTTTTTTTTTTATTTGCATTTTATTTTTTTTTAAAAATATAAAAATTTTTTTGAAAATTTTAATTGATTTTTTTTTTTTTGATAAATTATAATTTTATTTTTTTTATTTTTTTATTTAAATATGAAAATTTTTTTTTATTGATTTTTTTATTATTTGATTTTTTTTTTTGTTTTTGATTTTTTTTTTTTATCAAGAAATTTTTAAAATTTAAAAATTTATTGATTTTGTTGAAATTTTTTTTTGTTTTTTTTGAAAATTTATTTTTTTTTTTAGCTAGATAGATGTTGATCTACAACACAAAACAAAAAAGCAATATAATTTATGTTTTGAGCAAATAACAAGAAGAAACATCATATTTGTCACAATATGCTTTTATAACACCAAACTTCGATTTTAGTCTTCTGTGGTCATAAAAGTCCTTTTTTTTCCTTTTATGGGCACTTATGACCATTTTGCCCTTTGAGGTAAATTACAAATTTAGTCCATGTTATACAAACTTTTACATCAACCTTCTGGTCCCCTTTTTAATGAGCAAAATTATTTTTATGAGGTTATCGACTAAATATAATTACCCGACCCACCCTTTTTGACTTAACACTATAGATTTTTACCCGTATAACAAAAGTATAAAACGATATAAGATCAAACTACATAACTAATTTAATTACATGCTAAACTGTTAAATACCATTATATAGTTAAGTGTTAAAATACTTGCATTACATAACTTGCATCTTCAATAAATGATTCTAAAATCATCACAAGTCTCACACGCAACGCTCAGAAACCTTTAACTGAAAATAAACCCAGGCCATAGTGAACACACCCAACTGCAAAAACCATGGACACTAGAAACTTAAAGCTTAATGGTTTTTTCCCATTAACCTGACTAACAACAAGAAGTATGAAAACAAGTTTTTTAAGAGATGTTTCCCCTTTTTTAACCCTCATCGTTTTATCCGGGCTTGAGACCGGCTGAGTTTACATGAAACCCAGGCAGATTTAAAAACTTGTAAACACCTTAGCTATAAATGCTACAGTAATATATTTATTTGATATTTGTTTCTAGCTAAGCCATCACACTCAAATAGTATATAACAGATAATCCTGATGGTTATAAGCTAATCTATAGCATTTACATCGCAAATTGACGATTGGCACATGAAATCGTGCCAATTTGAGTTGATCTGTGGTATGATGTTTGCCCCTTATTTGTAAAGGTTCTGGTTTGTGATTTATTTGTTTTTACTTGTTTGCTAAATTGCAGTTGCTAGATGGCTTGTTTGTTTCTAACAATGAACTGCAACCTGATCTTTTTGAATAGCTACGCAAGGTTTACTAGAAACTCTCTGAACTGACTTTGATGGTGTGACATGACAGCGATAAATGACCCAATCCAGATTTAGCATGAAAGTGGTTTATTTAAATGTCGTAACAAATTATATAAAATTAATTTTGAACATGAACATTAGTCCAAATGGTTGAAAAACAATGTAAACCCTATCTTGATGATATACTAATTATTACATAATATTCAATATCTTAACATTATCATGTAACTATTTATATGACTTACTGTTGATTGCGTGATCTTTCACGTTGAACTCAATCTACTTATTTTTCCATCAGTATGTATAATATATTCTTATTTAAGTGTACAACTACAAAAAGTAACTCTTTGATAAAGAGGAATGCTAGTAGGGACGGATGAGGGGCTAGAAATTTTGCTTAAAGTGCGGTTGGGGTAATCAGTATCATGGTTTGATACATGCGAATTGATGCAAAGAATCGATAAGATAGGATCCACGAAAAAAAGGAGAGAAAAATATCAAGGAAAACAAGTACCGTGAATGCAACTGTATACATCTGAGCAATTACAAAAAGATATAACTTCAAGTTAGATGCATACTCAATGCAAAAAGAGAGTCTGCATTGGGGTTGCATCAGCAGCTCCTATCCATAGTATACATTTTTAACTTACATTTAGCATCTCCTAAGTCTAATTATTTATACAGAACACGTTGCATTTTTATTGTGTTTTAAGGTGTTTTGGCTTCGTCGAAGTCTTTTCCCTTCTTAAATATCTCATATACTACCATAACCAAAAACAAGTTACTCCACATTATCCAGAACATAATTTAAGTATAACAACCCTCCACTTTAACACAATAAAAGAAGCCCGAATCTATAACCTAAACCGATTAATCAACAATTTTATCGAGAAATAAATCAATTAACCACAGTTTAACAATCACCTTACCAATCACAAAAGACTAAGTGAAAAGTTTTTGAAAATTACCTCAAAAGATTGATTAAAAAAAAAAAAAAGCTTCAAATCCTCCAAAATTTACCCAGAAATTATGGATGAATATTGTTACGATTGATACCCATCTATTCCTCCTCCTCCTGTTATTGATTGAAATAAGTGTTGTTTGGTGATACGGGGATGACGAGAAACGATGAATAGTACTATTAATTAGGTTGTTGATACGATTGGGAGTGATGTGATAGATAAACCTGGGTGTTGTGGATCGATTAGGGATCCGGTTTTTGTTAATAGTGTGTTTTTAAATTTTTTGATATTGTTTGTTTTAAGACAGGGTATGATATCTGGGTTTGATAATATTTGTGATTTTGATAGTTAGTTTAAGGGACTAGTTATGTAATATGTTGTAGGACCATAAATGTAATTAGTAACTGAACCTAAAATAGGAAGAAAAATGACTTTACGACCACAGAAGATCAAAATCGAAGTTTGGTGTTATAAAAGTATATTGTGACAAGTATGATGTTTCTTCTTGTTATTTGCCCTTATGTTTTATATTAAAAAAACATTTGTGTACAAACTTTGACTATTATGTATTTTATTTGTAGATTATTTAAACCTTTTCGACTTGTTATCCGAATGGCTAACATACAAAGACGTGGAGGTTTCATGCTAGTAACTTGCTCGGGGTGTATATGTAAAAGGAGAAATGTGTATGATTTATATGAAGGTGCTTCTGTTGGAAAATGGTAGTTGGTTTCGCTAAATACGATTAGAAATACGTGAGCCTATTGGGGGCACACACGTTAAATACGAAGAGTATGGTTACTTCACAATTTATATTTAAATAGTTATTTAATTAATTACTTGTTTAATTAATTTAAATAAACATTCTAAATATAGAACCAAGGACTAAACTGGACAAAACCCGAACCTTATGGGAACCCCTTGTTTGGCCAAAACCCATAGAGGAAAAGGAAGGGGTGTTTGTTCGGTTGGAGGAGGAGAAAAAGAAAGAAAAAAAGGAATTGTTTTAATTATAGGAATTATACTAATCTTGTCCTACAAGAATTAGGGTATTGGGGGGCCTATATAAACACACCTCCTATCCCTCATTCTTCAATTCATTCATTCCCTAATCACCAAAGATTTTTGGTGCTCTCTCCCCTCACCTAAAAACCCTAACCGAAATCCCTAAAGGATTTTCGGTTCTCTCCCCTTAACCAAAATCAACCAAACACCCTTTTAGGGTTTTAGTTTTTCGTTGTTCGCTTGATCTCCTATCTTGACAATTCAAGGTACGCGTGGTGGTTGTTTGGTGATTCCTCAAGGTGACGAATTAGGGTTTAAACCTTTATTAAGGGTTTGTTTGTTTGGTTCGAATTCAAGAAGAAACGCAAAGTGTACGTTTGGTTTTGAATAACACTTGGGTGTTTGATCATGAGGGTAAGACTAGCAATTCTTACATACTTGATTGATGTGTTTGTGTGAGCAACCGTAGAGGCGTTTATTTTAGACGCTATTGTATTCAAGAATAATCGCAAAAGTACGCTTTTCTTATTTAATATGTGTTAACCTACTTGTCATAACTAGATTCATCCGCTGCGCACTCGTGGCTAAATTGGTTAGCTAGATTTAATAAATCCCAACAGTGGCATCACGAGTCAATTCATTTTGGCATCTAGGGTTACACGCTTAAAAATTGAATTTTACGCCTTGTTACACGCCTAGATTTGATTTTTATTATTATTATGCTGTGATTATTTTTCTTTATTATTGTTTTATTGTAAATATGGTAAAGATATGCAAATATGTACCATAAATTAATAAAAAAAAATTGCTAGATCTTGCAAGTAAATGATTAAAAGTTAATAGAGAATTAAAAGAGGAATATAACTAATTGTTAATTTAGCTATATTTGTTTCTTCTTTTAATTTGATTATTTAGGATTATAAAGTCTTTCTAATTATTTATAAGATCTTGTAAATATTTTATTTTTGGAAACTAAATATTTTTTTTGTGGGAAAATAGATCTTTTAAATTGTTAGTTTGATTTGTTTCCTAAATTCCGGCTATAAGACCTACTCAATCACATTAATTTGTGATGAATGGGGCGATCTAGGCACTTGATGAAAACCTAGTGAGGGTCTTATGGTTCTCCAATTGGGGAAGACTCGTAGAGAACTCAGATTATTACTTGTTACTCGTTTTAATTTAATGTTATCTTATTTATTATGTTCCTACATGCTTATTTGTTTACTAATTTACATGTCTACATGCCTAAACAAATGGAATACAAACTAATAAATATAATGTAAGATGACATTAAACCGGTCTTTAATTCTACACGCCTAAAACAAATTCATTGTGACCTGCTATGTGTTTTGTGGAAAATATGTTTTTATAACATTAAAAGACCTAAAACTTTGAAACATGTTTTTCATGAATTAAAAACTGGACGCTATGGACTCATGGGAAGTACGGCTCATCCACTAGAACAAACTATAAGAGAAGTTTAAAGCGGAGTGGTCAACATTCCTAAAGAACTTAGGTTTTTAATACGCTTCGCGCTGACCTGATTCTCCGCTTCTTTGTGCGTTCGATTGGAGTTACCGTGAACCATGACATGTCACTACAATGTCATTATTAAAAGTTTTTAAAATTAGTGCTACAAAGTTGTTTGCATGCTTCTTTGTACACGTCATTTTATCACTTTATGTGTATACTCCTATATGTTAAATTTTAAGTCTATGCCAGCCAACCAGGAACACGTGCATTTGGCTTGGCCTCTTTGGTCAGACCTTAGGGTCATTCCAACTCATGACGAATTTTGCTCACTGGTCAGACCTCTGGCGATTTTTGCACGTTCTTGCTTGGTCGACTTAATTTCGTGTATGCTTGGTCAGACCTTGGACCCGAGGCATAAGATGAGAACTAAACATGCTCTTGACATTATTACTTGTCTATTAATGTCTTGACCGGTCTCAGAAGCACTAAGAGTTTCATTTTATGCAATTAACGATCGTCGCTTACCACTTGCCCTACTTGTTTACTCACTGGTCAGACCTCTGGTAATAAGTGGGAGGTCAAGTTGGATCTTAGTCTTAATTAGTAATTAATTGGGTAGTTAATTCTATTAAGAATTTAATTATCGAAAATACTAATTAATTGGACTTTTTTGTTAATTGTAGATGACTACCTTAGTCGGAAACAATTCGGTATTCAGGAGTTTCTTTGAGAAACAAAAACTTACTGGACCTAACTTCATTGATTGGTATAGACAACTTTGGTTGGTCTTATCAACAGAAGATAAGGAAAAATACCTAGAGCAACCAATTCCTGCTGCTCCTGTCGCTGTTGCACCTGATCAGTCAATCCCTCCTGTGGCCCTGGCCACTTATAATGAGTGGGTCAAGAACCAAAAGGAAATTGCTGTGATGATGTTATTGACTATGGACCTAGAAATCCAACAGAATCTAGCCCATCTTGGCGCCAATGACATGCTTATAGAGCTTAAAGCTTTATATTCTAAGCAAGAAAAACAGGAACTTCTACAAACTGTGAGAGAATTCCATACGTGCAAGCAGGAGGAAGGTCAATATGTAAGCTCTTATGTTCTTAAAATGAAGAGCTGCATTGACCAATTGGAACGTCTTGGTCACCCCGTCATTTTGAACCTTGGAGTAAGCCTAATCTTGGTTGGACTCTCAAAGGAATATGACAGCTTTGTGCAGAACTATAATATGCACAGCATGGGGAAGACAGTAAATGAATTACATGCTATGCTTAAGCTACATGAAGATACATTACCAAAGAAAGTTGTTGCACCTGCGCTTCATGCTATAAGAGCAGGAAATGTCCAGAAAAACAAAAACAAGAAATCATTTAAGGCTGCAAAAGGGGTTCAAGGGAAAGGCAAGGGTAAGAAGACATATGCTAACGCTGAGCCATCTTATGCCCCCAAACCTAAGAATCCTCCACCACCCAAAAAGGATAATCTTGCTAAGGACGCGATCTGCCATCACTGCGGTGAAGTAGGTCATTGGAGAAGGAATTGTCCCACATATCTTACTGAGTTGCTGAAAAAGAAGCAGTTATCTCAAGGAGCTAGCACTTCAGGTATTTTCACCATATAACTCTATTCTTTTCCTAGTACATCTTAGGTTTATGACACAGGTTGTGGTACTCACATATGTAATATTACTTAGGGTCTGCGGGGAAGTAAGAAGCTGAATCCGGGAGCTTTGAGTCTGTACATGGGCAATGGTCAACGTTCAGCAGTTGAAGCTATTGGAAATTATCATTTATGTCTCCCTAGTGGATTAGTTATTGTTTTGAACAATTGTCATTATGCACCTTCTATTACTAGAGGGATTATTTTAGTTTCTCATTTATATGAAGATGGTTTTATCAACCGTTTTGAATTGAATAATACAATTTCTGTTTATAAGAATAATGTGGTTTATTTTAGTGCTATCCCAAGGGATGGTGTTTATGAAATTGAAATGTCTTGTTCAAATACAAATGATAGTTCTATGTA
>BQNB010198529.1:0-11129 GCA_026074375.1 Tanacetum coccineum | reverse complement strand
ACCCGGCAAAATGATCACAAGACATAGGGCTACAACCTAGTATTTTTTCTTAATACCCAACACCTACTGATTTTGCCCAGATCTTATGTTTTATCAACTGACCAGATTCTGAAGATTTAACTATGAGCTTGGTTCGAACTAGTTTAAGTGGCATCGAGTTTGCTAGGGTTTTCGGGTTAGGTTTTTGGGTTAGGACGAGTGTTAGAGGGAAACTAGGATTCAAATGTGGTGTATTGAGTGCTTGTAACTTGTGTTTAAGAGGTTGTACGAAATCCTTTAGAAAAATGGAGGAAAAATCTATATTTTGAATTCTATGCATTGCCGGATTGTACATTGTGCTTCAAGGGGTTTTACATTGGTTTAGAAGGGAATTATATTCAAATATTATACATAGATAACTTGTACACTTGTCTTATAAGCTTGTACATTTGTAGTGTATGTAAACTTTACATGAAATCGGGATTTTGATATAAACGTTAACGTATGAAATCCGTTTTGAATTAAATGTTATGAAAAGTACGTTAAATAGATAACATATGGTAAAATGGTGATTAAAACATATTGCTTGACATATTATAACGTTTACTTGTTATAAACGTTGATGAAATTGGCATTGGTAGGTTGCGTGGGCTCGTTTACTTTGATAATGTAAGTTACGTTACATTATGGATGGAATAAAGCAAAAATCTTTCCATGAAAATGGCTGCATCTAATTTAATAGATGGAAATTACACTGATGAAAGTTGCATCTAATTTAATATATGGATAATTACATTGAGGAAAAATTGTGGGTTGTTATAAAGAACTTCTTCAAGCGTTACAAGTAACCATCCTCACCATATTTAATTTATATTCACAATTTTGTTCCTTAGTGATTAATGTCATATGTTTCTCGTGCATCCATTCTATTATGAAGAAAAAGCTATCATGTCAGATGAGGAATTCGATAACCTCAAGGTAGACAGAACTAAAGTGGGAAGGAAGCGGTGTCGGAATGCTAAGTATGGATACCCTTACATAACTCTGCAAATACTTCAATGTTTTATTTATATGACGTCTTTGTGTTGTACTATATACATTGCAGGCTTTGATGAACATAAGTTTTTAGAAGCTGCAATGGCTTATGTATCTCGTAACCCGATAATGACCGATAAAGAGTATGATAAGTTACAGAGGCGATTAAAGTATTCAAAGAAGTGATTTTTAGTGTGAGAAGTTAGTTTATGATACGCATAATGATGTAGGTGTATTTTTTTTTCTTTTATGCCATGCTAAACACAACTGTTAAACTATCAATACCCCTATGCTAAGAATCTTGTGATGCTAAATACGACAAAATATGAGGGGAAATAGGTAGTTTTTTGTGCGGGTCAGTTTGGGTATCACATTCTGTCTAAATTTTCATTCTCTTTATAATAAATATCAAGTGTGGCAAGTGTTGTTACAATCATTGTTATATCAGAATAAATTTTTTAGCCAAGTGATTTAGGTAATTTTATATATTAAATTCAAACTTTGGGTTGCTTTCTACATGTATCCCCTTAAACTAAAGTACCTACACGCTAACCTATGAGTAAATTTTGTTGGAATTCCCAGCTTTACTTATTCATAATGTACATTTGTATAAAAGCGACTTTGATAATGTGTGTTGGTAGTTAATTCTGTGCATGGTTAAATATGCAGGGTATACTTGCAAACGAGGCAAGGTGTTTAAGGTGTCAGACTGTAACTGCGAGGGATGATACATTCTTAGATCTGAGCCTCGATATAGATCAGAATAATTCAGTTACGAGCTGTTTAAAGAACTTCAGTTCCACTGAGACGTTGAATGTAGAGGATAAGTTTTTCTGTGATAAATGCCAGGTTGGTACTTTTTGCAAGTTTACTTCTTTGGTTCAAGTCCCCCTAAGTCCTCATTATTTACATGTTAGTTTTGTATGTCCTAATATAAACACACTATTTGCTTCTAAAAAAGGTTAAACAAATAGATAAACGTGATATGAAATATGGGACGTAAGTTTATTATGACATTTATATTTATTTGTTTATTTAATGCTTGCTGCAGTTTGCAGGAAGCACAAAAGTGGACTATTTAAACCATGAAATAAGAAGTCACGGTTGATAATATGAGGCTATAGTTTCTCTTTCATTCAGCGTTTGCTAATTATTAATTTAAATATTTTATTAATTTCCTATGGTGTAGGTTAAAGGGGCTAATGATAGGTGGAAAGTGGCGACGCAAGCTGCAGCATGCAAAGGTGTGGAACAAGAGTATGTAGCGCAGGTATGCTCACACTCATATCTTCTTTTTTATGTGATTTGTTGTTTATTCATAAGATTGTGAGATGTACACAGTTGATTATGCACCTGATCCTATCAGTCCATAAATCACCATGTTACCTTTTCCTATCAGTCCTTTGTTAGCCTATCGGTATGTGAGTAGCCCATCAACCACGAGGTTGTGGGTTCAAGGTTTGTGGGAGACATATGTGAGAGATAGTATTTGTGAGATAGATGGTGTAGATTGTAATAATTTACCACTACACAAGTCATCAAAATAACAAATTTTAACACTAGAACACGGCATTTTAAAAAAAATATTTCACCAGGTTCACGTCCAACCAAGTATATGTAGGAAAAATATGTACATTGAGCAGTGATTCTTAAAATAAATGTAAAAGATACTCTAATGTTAATCAATTGATTACAGTTAAAAGCGAGTACCAATCTCTTACATATATCTCAACCAACGCTTTAATGCGACAAGTAACCACAAACCTTATTATTTATATATTGAAGTCACAATTACAGGTCCAATATTACTCCTTTTTGCTTAAGGTGTTTGAGCCGTTGCTATTAAGAGAGACTATGTAACCACCAAAAAAAACTCTATAGTATATAGGTTTTGATATTTGTTTAGTAGCCAAGCAGAACGATCTCAAGGAAAAAGTAATTAATGTTTATGTGGCAATAGTTAAATTTATGCTTGACACCTCATCAGATTTTATAAAAGGGCATAGTTATGGTTTTTTGTGTGGTTGCTAATTGTCAATGGTATTGAATCCACATAGACTAAGAAGGGATTTATATGTCAATATTTTAGTATTTTGTTTAACTTTGTTTAAATATTAGTTAGATGACTAACAACTGATTACATTGTTAAAATTGATTAAAAGGTTTTTAGGACAGCAAGCCATAACAGCAGTTGTTGGGTTTTCGACTATTTTTACACATATTTTTGTATCTATAGTTATAAAATGTATTATATTGTTGTATTCATATCCAAATGTTCAAACTAAAGTTGGAAACCTATTAAAAGTATTTTTGAGTCCATTCTTATAGAAACATAAACTTATTAACTTGCAGGTCAGAATTGGTCAAATGGGTCGAAAGTGAATTTTTTGAAACACATGAGTTTGATACAAAGTCATTAATTTTGAGATACTTATGATTATAAAGACTAGATGGATAATTCTGAATGTGTATATAGGTTTTGGATAACATTCTACGACCGAGATCTTTTATGCCTCGATCAAGGGAGGATCGAGAATTGGATGTTTTCAAGGAAATGGGCAAAGAAGATCATGCATGGTGGCGTGATCTAGCTAAAGGCCCAACAAGCTATTAGCATCTTTACCACAATGTTTCCATTTGAGATGTGATCGACATATTTTACGAGTCATCGTGGACAAGTTTGGAGAATCAACTGAGGTATTTACATTGACTGTTCCACACAAATAGTTGAAAGTAGTTGATTTAAGAAAACATATGATATTTATATGTGGCGCATCATCTTTCTGCCTTGATGCAAAAACACAACATATGGCGAACAAGATCTACTTTCCAAGTTCTCCTATAATCTTCTATTCACTCGAAACATGCATCATTCACAACTTGAATAACGAATACTATATAAAAGACAACCGCGTGTGAAAGGATTGTATTTATCTCTAAAATAGATTGAGGTTAGTTTGTTCATTTTATTTACTGTTTAAGTGTTCCTATAACAAAATTTCCTATATGATACGACTAGGGGCTATTTGGATGTGTTGTTACCTATTGATTATGTAAATTTAAATAATCTGAATCATAATGATATCAGTAGCTATAGAAGACATTAGGATTGTTAATTAGGCAATAGTTTAATGGATCAATATGGTTTGTTTTTGCTTATCTCGGGCGGGTCAAATCAATAATATATAACTAAAAGCAAATGGGTTGAAAGTTGTAACAAGTAGTTAACTTGTGTCTTAAACTAGATGTGTTTCGTTATTATGCTTAATATCAAATCCGAGACCTCTTTACTTTCACCCCCTAAATCTATTATATCGTTTATGTTCCCTTATATACTGCAAATAATAGAGGAATAATATACTCTATTTCAGTGTCATATAAAAAAGTAGTTATAAAGCAAACAAAAAAACTGCTAAAGATTAGTAGTATTATAAAAAGTAGAAATAAAATTCACCTTCTCTCGGAGCACTACAATGTGTTCGACGTAAGAACAATTGCTAAGATCAAAACTGTAGGTATTAAGGTACATTTGATTATTTAATTTTTTCGAAAGTTCCGCGAATAGCGATGTGCATATGAAGTGACAAGATATATAATTGTTTTTGAGAAGGCTTCAAGATGTGTATCATGTAGTTCAGAAGCATAACATAACCACCATCCATTATTCTTATAAACAAAACGGCTTCTAAAAAACGATATTCTTCTTGCTTACCATAATCTAATCAAACCTGGATTTGCTAAAGTTTTAACTTTCAAATTAATAGAAACTATATATGCTTTGTAGCTAATGGCACAAAGAGCCTTTGCTAATTATCCCTCTTGAATAATGAAACTGTTTATTGTTGTCTGTTAAGTTGCAAATATGTATTTGCTTGGTTAAGCCATCACTACGACACACACAATGAGATTTGTGTTCACAAAAACATGATTTATAGAAAGACATTTTTAGAAAGACTTAACATAATAACACCGTTGACTTGATCGATTATTTTATCTAAGGTTAGAAACTTCGTCAATTTAGATGTACTGTCATACACGGTTCTTACTTTGACCAAGTGAAGCATGATTGCAATTTGTGAATTAATTACTTACTTCCACACTTATCTTGAAATCAATATTTTGAACTGGTCTTGGAGTGGAATATGAATAATAACTCAAACTTATGGTAACACAACTATTAGTATTCCTATCATAAGATTAAAATTTAAATTTATCGAAATTATTGATACGCAAACACAACATAAACTCTATACATTAAGATGACCATGTCTTTGTAAAACTATATATAAACCCTTATCACGTACATTAACATATAATTATAAACCAATAATTAGAAGAAAAAAAACAATTTTAATACATCAAAATTACATTATTAAATTTTTTAGAAAAAAGTATGTGCGTGCACGAGCATTATATATAAACCCTTATCACAAACTCTATACATTAAGATGACCATGTCTTTGTAAACTCTATACATTAAGATGACCATGTCTTTGTAAAACTATATATAAACCCTTATCACGTACATTAACATATAATTATAAACCAATAATTAGAAAAAAAACAATTTTAATACATCAAAATTACATTATTAAATTTTTTAGAAAAAAGTATGTGCGTGCACGGGCATTATAACTAGTAATAATATAAAATATGTTTCTCTCTCATATACTAAACCTAAATCCTAATCCGAATCTAAATCCTAAACCCATATACAAACCAAACGGGCCCTAAGTCTTTCTTTTTTACGTTTGACTTAATTTTTTTTGTATAATATAATATTTAATAAAAATTATACTAATGAATGTATTTATAAAACTTAATCCGTTCAAATATATTGAATAAAGTATCATATAACACACATAAAAATAGATAAGGTCAAAGTTGAAAAAGTAAAACTTTAGAAGTCCAACTGAATACTTATTTATGACGAATGTAGTATTAATATTTAGTTTCACCATAAAAAAAGAAGAGTTAATCTATATTTACATCAACATATAAAGTATTTAAGAAAATTTATTTTTAGAAAGTCTTAAAAATAAAGACTTTTAAACTTACTTTTATGAAAATATAAGGATATGCAATCTTGATCATTCATCTTATTTTATAGAAACATATCATATGGTGATATGTGTCTTTTCTTAATTAAAAAAACCATCTTTATTTTTGAATTAAAATATCTTTTTATTTATTTATTTTTTTATGATTTAATTTCACTATATTTTTTAAAATTTTGTGCTCTTTAATTCAACATCTATTTTCATATATTTTTATGAATTTTTAGTTTTCTTTTCTTTTCATTTTACTGTCGTCGAAACGCTGCTTTGCGCGAGTACCATGCTAGCTAGTATTTAGTAAAGGAGTTCTACTAAAATGTTTTGGGCTGTAAGAAGCCACTCACACCGCCTTAAACAAGTTGCATCCGGCTCACTTTGATTTTTGCTGTCTAAACTTTGTAAAATCATTACATATCATATCATAGAGTAAAACTAAACTGTCTTTTAATATGGGTTATGTCGTAGGAACGGTTCGAAAAAAATTATTTAGCTTAAAAAACCGATTCTTTTTCTTTTAGTTTCTTTATACTCACAATTTAGTTCTTAATCAGTTAATTAGCATTAACACCAAATTAAAACCAGTTTACTCCAACTTATGTAAGAGATTAACTTAATTTATGTATACATTAATCCGTTTGTTGCGATATGAAAAAGTCATCGGCACAAAGCATGTTGGCTTATAAACTTTGCAATATTATTCTTGATATAATTTGTTTTCTAAAAATCTATATTTCAAAATTAAAAAATATATAAATGGTGTAATTTGGGTTATTCGGGTCAACCCGAAAACCGAAACAAATTCAAATTCGGTTCTCGGTTCGGTTGAAAAGTAGTTCGGTTCGGTTCGGTTATACCCAGAAAGAAATTAACCTAACTAACCGAACAGAATAAAACGAAGAACCCAATAATATAATTAACCAAGCCGGTGAATACCCTAATTTGGTTATACATAAGATCGGATCGGACGGAGGACTGAAAACAATTAAAATGGTGGATCGAGGACCGGACCGAAATACATTCGGTCTGATCCGGTTTCTCGGTTAAGCTCGGTCCACGGTCTACAAAATGATCCCTACATTTTAGCGTGTTAGCTTAATTCTAATAGAAAAATATAAATCCAAACAATATGCTTTAACAAACACCTTTTAATAATATTAGTAAGCCTATTGAAAGTCCAAAAAATCCACTCCAGAGAAATTCAATAGCATAATAATTACGAGTAATATATATGCTATTGAATGATAACGGCAAATTATGAACCGTTATGCTTCTTGCGTTCGACTATAATTTCTACCACGGTTGTTCCAACGGCATACTCGCCGTCCTTTCTAGTTTCCCGATTGCCAAGACATAAAAAGTCAATTAGTCCTTACGGCCTGCCACAATGTGCTTCGCTTTCAAAGCACGAACGGTATGATATGGGTACACATCAAGCGCATAGTCCTACGTTGCCAATCCAATATAGCTTGTACGGATAGATGTACTCTCAAGCTCGCCTTCGGGCCACATTTGTATCACTACGTAAACACGAAAATCCTCTCCCACTTCAATCTTGCTCACAATTTTGATCGAGTGATCAATAACTCTTTTGGTATCGTATGTAACGCGTTTATGTCGTTGTTGCTTGACACGAAAATGGGTTATCTTCCATACACGTAGATTTTCAACATCAAATGCAACAAATAATGCTAAGTGGCTAACATGAATGATTTCGGCTGTTGCTTGACCCGTGTTCTGTTGGTGACTTAATGCTTCAAATTAGATGTTTAAATCATAGTAGTACTTTAAGTCTCTCTAATAGACTTCATATTTGAACGAGAGTAATGTCGCAAGAACAATGGTTAATATTTGTGAAATTAAGTTAGCTTAGCAAACATAAGTTCATTCTAATGTTTAATAAGTTGATGGCTTATGAGCTTATTTAAGAAATTATTGTAGCTTGCTTATTATATAGAGGGCTTTAAGATACATAACTTTTTGCTACATTATTTTATCGTGTTTAGCTAATTCAAATAGACAAATAGCTACATAAACTTTTTTATAGTACATAACCTTTTTACATGAACCCTAGACAACCTAACTTTCGAGAACCTTCTTCGGTCCGCCCCGAGCAGCCATATCAATAGTCATTCACAAGGGCTGAAATACTAGCCATATTGATGGGCACTGAAACCTAGTAAAGTAAATTTCAAGGGTCATTAACGTGAAACTTATTTATAATATAAATAAGGGTTCAAAAAAAGCCCACTTATGAACACATTGCTAGCATATGAATTTACCTTAGTATAAGCTCACAAGAAAATAGATACATGTTAACAAGTCTCTAAAAGAGGTCACTTGAAAACTTCAACTAGCCTACATTTGATGGTAACCTTCCCTTCTTATTTAAACTTAAAACCGCAACTGATTTTACACAATTTGTCAATGTATATATGTTTTAAATTTACCCAGCATAATACACATGTCTACATTAAGAGACCAATTCTCATATGTAATGCTTTTATAATTGCATTAGTTTCATGGTCTTTGGTTTTGTTTTCAGTTACCATTAAGTCAATGGGTATATTCTAAAACATAAGTTACTACGGAATAATATAAGTCAATGGATACATTCTATAATATAAGAAGTTTGTAATATAAAAATACCTACACATGAGTTACTAATATACAAATGGCAAGTTTGATACTGATGATCTTGAAAAGCATTTTTTAACTTGTTTTCTTTCTAATAATACATAAGTTACTACTAATATACGTTTCTTTAATTAGTCATAACCCCATCGATATGGTTGGACCATGGAAGAGATAGGTCGGCTAGTTTGATACTGATGATCTTGAAAACCATATTCAGCATAGCATGATAGGAATAGGACTCGTCGATCAACACCAAAGCTGTAAAATTTGTAAAAAAAAATACTAAATTATAAAAACACAGTTGGTGCAACGGTTGTGATAGGCTTTATAGCAATCAGATCCATGTTCCGCAGATCACAAGCACCCGTTTGTGATACGTAAAGCAAATATAGCAGACCAAGCAATGACAAAAGTAAATTGTTTCCACATTACCGTATTTTGGAAGACATAATGATAGATATATAAGGCTTCCCGGTCGACCTCGGTCGCCGTCGGTCGTCACCGTAGTGGTGTCGGTCGCCGGAGACCGAAACTCAATTTTGTCGCAGGAACGACTAACGGTCGAGTGCCAACTTTGTTTTCATATAAAAAAAACTTTTTAATTTTTAAAATTTAAATAATTTAACCTTATAAATACCCAACTTATTACACCATTTTATACACAATTTCAACCTACTTATTTTTATACTTCTCATTTCTATACACACAATGGTTTCCTCTTCAAACCGCCGTAGAAAGGCCAATACGACACGACCATGGACAACAGCGGAAGAAATAACGTTGTGTACACCTTGGTGCAACGCGATGGAAACGTACGGGTTAAGAGACATCACGAAAAAAGGGTTTTTGGAGGATGTTTTTGATAACTTTGAGAAAGACATGGGAGGAACTATTCGAGAATACGATGCCATCGTCTCCAAATGGAAAAATTCGATTCGTCCCAAAGTTGTTGCGTTTAGTGTCATTTACGATGGTATCCAATAGATGGACGAGAACGGGTCTTCTGACCTAGTTTTGTTTCAAAATGCGTTAGCCGAATTTCAAACTGTGTACGGACATCCCTTCACAATGGTGGCGTGTTGGAGAATTTTGAAAAATCATCCTGCTTGGACAGAAATTGAAGTGTCAACATACCAACAACGTAATAATTAAGTTTAGTTTAAGTGTGTAATGTATTTTATTTTATTATGTAATATTTTTTAATGTATTTGAATAATTATTGTGTACTGTTTTTTATGTAATGTTTTTAAATGTATTTGAATAATTATTGTGTACTGTTTTTTATGTAATGTTTTTAAATGTATTTGAATAAGTCAGTATTTATATTTTCAAAATTTAAATTATAACAGCTACTTTTCCATTATAAATACCCCTTACCATCTTCTCATTTTCTCACACAACTTCTTATCCAACTCTCTCACAATTCAAACCACTTCTATACACACACTATGGCTAAACGAACAAAATGAGGTGCGAGATGCTATCATTAGCCGACTACGAAAGGAACAAGAAAAGGAGTACCAGTTGATTAACAATTTGTTGGGGGAGACAAATTGTTATATGTTTCAGAATCTAGACCGGGCTGAGGAGGAAACGAGGGTGACTTCGCTACCTCTCGACGAGCCACTAAAAACCTTCACTTTGCAAACTCTGCGTTTGAGCTCGGTATCGGATAAGCGTATCGCAACCATCTTGGAGGCGGCTAGAGAAAAAGTGATTGACAGCATAAATAACAGAGAAAAAATGATCCAGACTTACCAAGCAATCTAAGAATGTGTTCTCGTATCTTTTCATGCGTTTACGTTTTTATCTATGTATTCTTTTTAATTACGATTTGAATTTTGTTGTTATGTAATGTTTTTTATTATTTATGTAATGTTTTTTATTATTAATGAAATTTAAATTTGAAGTTAATAAAATTGAAAATGAAAAAAAAATAAAGATCGCCTTATAATGGCAAAAGGTCACCTGTAAGTTGCTGAAGAGAAAACACCGAAAAATGCAGCCGACTGACATAGTGTAGCCTGATAAGAGAAAGAAAGTTAAGATGAAGTATGGTTTGTTTTGCTATTCAACGTCAAATCATGTTTATTGTTTGTCATTTTCCTCTCTTTTTACACAACACCAAATGTGGATATTTTTAAATATGATGTAGAAGATTGATACAGGTAAGGTTCATCATATCAAAACCATCCATGGAACCTGCCTACCAAGGTTCATGAACCTGACAACCGAAAAAGGATACCAACTTTCCTAGTATCTATAATCCTTTTATTAATAATGCTTTTGTTTTAATATGTGTAAAATATTACTACATAAAACATATGTCTGTGGACCAAACTAAATATTAAATTTTCCACCCATTAAATAGTACTTCAAATGATTTTATAATGTAAAATGGAAGTGTAAACTAATTTTCAATAA
>BQNB010198527.1:0-11129 GCA_026074375.1 Tanacetum coccineum | reverse complement strand
ATAGTGGATTTTCTTAATGCACACACTATCAAGTATGCACTAACGGTTAATCCTATGATCTATACTTCATGTATTGAACAATTTTGGGCTACTGCAAAGGTGAAAACTATTGATGGGGAAGTAAAGTTACAAGCCTTAGTGGATGGGAAGAAGATAATTGTTACTGAAGCATTTGTTAGACATGACCTTCAACTGAATGATGAGGAAGGTACAGATTGATTGCTAAATGCTACCATTTTTGAAGAACTTACAAGGATGGGGTATGAAAAACTTTCACAGAATCTTACATTCTATAAGGCATTCTTTTCTCCTCAATGGAAATTCCTAATTCATACCATTTTGCAATGCCTAAGTCCTAAGACTACTGCATGGAATGAATTTAGTAGCACTATGGCTTCTGTAATTATTTGCCTAGCTACAAACTAAAAGTTCAACTTTTCAAAGTACATATTTGAAAGTATGGTGAAGAACTTGGATAATGTTGGTGGATTCTTGATGTATCCAAGGTTTGTACAAGTCATTTTGGATAAACAACTAGAGGGGATGTCAAGTCACAAGAGGATTTATGTTACACCCTCTCACACTAAAAAGATCTTTGGAAATATGAAGAGGGTAGGGAAAGGCTTTTTTGGAAGGGACACACCCTTATTTCCTATAATGATGGTACAAGCTCAACAAGAATAGGGTGAAGGTTCAGCAATGCCCACTGATCCCCATCACACACCCATACAACCATTAACATCTCAACCTCAAAAGAAACAAAGATCAAGAAGGCCAAAGAAAAAGGACATTGAGGTACCTCAGCCTAGTGGTCCTACAGACAACATTGTAGATAAGGTTGTCTATGAGGAGAGGGATGCCAGTTTGGTGAGGGCTGCTACTACTGCTACTGGCTTAGACGCAGAGCAGGTCAGTGGTAACATCAATAAGACCCAATCCAAGGCAACACCTAATGAACCAAGTTCCCTAGGAACTAGTTCAGGTGGTGGTCCCGGGCGCCAAGAAACCATAGGGAATACAATTGCTCAGACTAGGTTTGATAATGTATCTAAAACTTCCAATGATTCACTGCTCGCAGGAGTTAACACACCTCAAAGTGATGAGGATAGATTGAAACTTTAGGAATTGATGGAATTATGTACCAACTTGTAAGAAAGAGTCCTTGACCTGGAGAACACAAAGACTGCTCAAGCTCAAGAGATTACAAGTTTGAAACTGAGAGTCAAGAAGTTAGAGAAGAAAAAAGGGTCAAGAACTCACAAGCTCAAAAGATTATACAAGGTTGGCAGATCTGTAAGAATAGTTTCCTCTGATGAAGCTAGTTTGGGTGATCAGCAGGATGCATCCAAACATGGGAGAAAAATTAATGACATTGATAAAGATGCAGAGATTACATTGGTTGATGAAACTCAGGGGAGGCATGATGATGATATAATGTTTGATGTGAGTGATCTTGCTGGTGAAGAAGTATTTGTTGCAGAACAAGGAGTTTCTAATAAAGATGTGAACTTAAGTGTTGATGAAGTCACTTTGGCTCAAGCACTTGCAGCTTTGAAAAGTGCAAAAGTTTAGGAAAAAGCCAATGTTGTAGAAGAGCCAAGTAAATCAATAACAACAACACCAACATTTACAACAACAACTGTTTCTATAACAATTACAGTTGCTAGTACAAGACCCAAGGCTAAAGGGCTTGTTATTCATGAAGAGGAGCAAGCAACTACACCAACAGTTTCTTCTCAACAACTATCACAGGTCAAGGCACATGACAAAGGCAAAGGGATTATGGTATAAGAACCTGTAAAAATGAAGAAGAAAGATCAAATCAGTCTTGATGAAGAACTTGCTTTCAAGTTACAAGCTGAAGAAGAATCAGAAGAAAGGCTTGCCAGAGAAAAGCTCAACAAGTTAAAGAAGCCAACATTATTGTAGGGGATAATGTACAAGCAATTATAGATGCTGATTATCAAATGGCTCAACAAATGCAAGCAGAAGAACAAGAGAAGTTGAGTATTAAAGAGAAATCCAAGTTGTTTGTACAACTCTTAGAAGCAAGAAAGAAACACTTTGTAGCAATGAGAGCTTAAGAAATGAGGAACAAACCACCAACTAAAGCTCAAAAGAGAAATATAATGTCTACTTATCTGAAAAACATGGCTGGATATAAACACAATCAGTTAAAGAACAAAAGCATTAATGATATTCAGAAGTCATTTGACAAAGCTATAAAGAGGGTAAACACATTTGTAGATATGGATATAGAATTGGTGGAAGGCAATAAAGTAAGAGCAAAATGCAGTGAGAAAAGAGTAGAAGGAAGCACTAAGAGAGCAAGAGAAGAGCTGGAACAAGAAAGCTCTAAAAAGCAAAAACTAGAAGAAGACAACGAGTCTGAAGAGCTTAAACAATGTTTGGAAATAATTCTAGATGATGGAGATGATGTAACTATTGATGCTACACGTTTATCTAATAAATGTCCAAGCATTGTTGCCTATAAGATCTACAAAGAAGGGAAGAAAAGCTTTTTCCAAATTATCAGAGTAGATGGTAATTCTTAGATGTATTTAACTTTTGGAAAGATGCTTAAAAAATTTAACAGAGAAGACTTGGAAGTTCTTTGGAGTATAGTCAAAGCAAGATTTAAGAAGACAGAGCCAGTGAATTACATTGATAATTTCTTACTTCTTAATTTGAAGACCATGTTTGAACATCATGTTGAAGATAATGTAAGGAAGAATCAACAAGGATTAGTTAAAGTGCTGAACTGGAAGCTTTATGATTCTTGTGGAGTTCATTATGTAACAATGCAGAACATACTTTATTATCTGTTGGTTAAGAAGATGTATCCACTTACAAATCACGCACTACATCAGATGTTCAATGATGTGAAGCTTCAAGTTGATTATGAGTGTGAAATGGCATTTGAGCTTCTTATATTGGTCAAGAAACAGCTTAAGGAAGGCTATGTACCTAAATGAAGTGTTTGGAAGCATCCTTCTGGTGATTAATGAAGCTTTCAATGAAGAAACTTGATGATTTTGAAGATAAATATCAAGTTTAGGGGAGGATTGTTGGGATTAAAAGTCTTCATGATGATCTTGGAGTTACTACTGCTAAGGTTTGTGTTACTGCTGCTAAGTAAAACTTAGTGTTGTTCATTAACTCTAAGGAAAAATATGTTAAGTAGTTAGTACTGCTAGTGTAACTTAGTTACTACTGCTAGTGTAACTTAGTACTGCTAGTGTATATTAGTACTGCTAGTTACTACTGCTAGTATATGTTAGTACTGCTAGAGTAAAGTTAGTACTAGTGATAAAGATTGAAGAAAATATTCTAAGTAGTTAGTATTGCTTGTACACGGTTAATGTTGCTGGTGTATAAGTTACTACTGCTTGTTAAGAGTTAATGTTGTTGGTACAAAAGTTACAACTACTGAAAGATTAAGACTGCTGAAAGAGTTTCTACTGTCAAAAGAGAATGGATAAAGACAGAAGAAAGGATCAAGATTACTTACGTGATAAGTATGAGTTATTTATAGAATAGATCATAGTGAATATTCTAATTTTTAGGAATATATTGTAATCCTATTAGGACTCCTTGGTGTATAAAAGGAGGTCCTAGGGTATAGAGTTCTATGTACCAAAAATGAGTCATTCATAGAATTGTCATAGCTTCAAGGTTTTGTAACCCTAATACTAGGAGAGTATTCGTATTATTTGTAATAATAATATTGGAGCTTTTATTGTTGAAATTATATTGTTTTGTGTTACTGTTTCATTTAAGAATTCTTCTTATATTAAAGATTAGATTCGACATAATCTTTAGTATTATCAAACAAAGTTTCTTATACTAAGTTGTGTTACATTTATCTTGCATAACTAAACCTTACACAAGCTAAGGAATTCAAGATCCATTCAAGTAGGATCAACAACTCTCAACATTCCTGGTGTCCAAAGGTTTCACTAAAGGTACTATTGACCCTACTCTATTTACGTTAAGATACTGGGACGACATTCTACTTGTGTAAATTTACGTCGATGATATTATTTTCGGGTCTACAAACCTAAAATTCTAATTTGAAAAACTGATGCACAGTAGATTTGAGATGTCTTTAATGGGGGAAATGAAATTCTTTTTAAGGCTTCAGATCCACCAATCCACGAGGTATCTTTATCAACCAAGCCAAGTACGCTTTAGAAATACTTAAAAACATGGTATGGATAAATGTGATAGCTTTGGTACACTAATCACTACTAAACCTCGTAACCGGATGCGACCTTGAGTGGAAACAACCCGTTGCACCACACATGCTCTCGTCGTATGCTCGTCACGTGTCATGTTCTAACTTCCAGTAGACCAGACATAGTGCAAGCAGCATGCTACTGTGCACGTTATCAAGCAAGACCAACCGAAAAGCACCTCAAAGAGGTTAAAAGGAAATTTCGATACTTAAAGGTGATGACATCAAATAACGTCTATTTTATACCATCATTTATCCCATGTAATTAATACACTTTGTATAATTATTGCAAAGAATTGTTACTTAATCATTTATATTTGAGAATTGCAGTAATTATGGAGTACTTGGTGAAGATTGACTAAAAGGCACGCATTCTGGAGCTTAAACGAAGATATTTGAAGATTACTGTTCTGAAGACCAATACGCCGTATCCATCAAGGAAGATATGGCGTATCTGTGCCTGCACTCACCAAAGACCACGAAGGAAACAAGATCTAATACGCCGTATCTAGGAAAGGCAATATGTCGTATTCAATGCTATATGGGAATAAAATATTGTGGAAGATATCAAACGTGGTCCCTACTCTAAGAAACCCCCAATACGTCATATCTAATACATTGGATACGCCATATCGAAACCCACTTCAATAGTTATAAATAGAAATTTCAAAAATGAGTTTTAAGTGTGCTAAATCATATTCTTAATACCTAAACCATAAAAGTCGATTTTCAAGAGAAAAACGCAGAAGAGGTCGAGCAACGCGATTCCTTTTCCAATAGGAACAACGTGTAACTTCCTTTATAACCTCTGTAATCGTTTAGTTTTGGTATCACTACTTAACTCGGTTTAGTTTACCTAAATCATTACTTTGTATTAATTATGACGTTTGAAGGCTAATACCTTCGGGTATTAGCCATTGTTATGAAGATCTTAATGTTTGGTTTGGTTATCTCGATTTCTTAATTTATCATTGAATTGCTTGTTTATGTTTATCATCATACTTGTTTATGTGCTTATGTCTACCTCCTATCATTCAAAACGGGTCCTAGTCCCTACATGATTTAATAGGCTGCAACTTCGGTGTGTTAGGGCGTAGCTAAGATCCGGGATAACTCTCCATATTTGCAATTTATAATCTAGAATCATAGATCACAATATTGAACCTATCTTGGCCCTTTGAGTGTAAGCTTAGTTTGACCATAAGGTACCTTGGTTACAACGAGTAGTTCTAATCAATTGTATAGATTCGGACGAGTAGACTACTATATATAAAGAGCCGTTAAGTATTAAGTAGGTAAAGTCCTAGAGCTAGAGTTTAACAAGGATCACTCACAACTTTTCCAATACATCAACCATTACCCTTAACCCCTAAGATAGATTAAATCAACAAATAAGATGCTTTATGCGATGTGTTTAATTGTGACAAAATTTCTTCTCGTGTCTAGGTCTTAGGAAATAATCGCTTAAGTCTTAATAATATATGCCGCCTCGAGATAGTATCATTGCATTAATAAACAAAACCAACAATCTGATTAATTAATAATGGTTAATACAGTTTTCTTATATTTGGCTAGACCGCTCTTTTATCTTTTGTTAATTTTCTTGCGTTGGTTAAAGTGTCTTGAATTGGTTTTAGTCACCACCAAACTTGTGCCTGTATCTTTGGCTGAAAACCCCCCTTATCCATTAGATTTAGGATTAACATATGTTTAGCATAGGTTTAGCATAGATTAGACTAACTTAGATTAGAAAAACCAAAGTATTAATAAATTGAAATATTTAACTTCGCTCTAAGTGTTCGACACCTTACTTACCAGCACATAAACCCGAATCAACAAGCCCATGAAAATAATCAGAGTCCTACCGTCTGGGAACATTGCCCGTTAAAGTGTTTGGTTTTTTGGTTTAATTTTCGACAAAATATAAATTTAAAACTTGAATCACAAATCACACCCTTAACTACAACACATCAAGTTTTTGGCGCCGCTGCCGGGGAATGAGAATTAATCTTAATTTTTATTTGATATTTTGGTTTTTAGAATAGATTAGATCTATCCCTTAGGATTAGTGTAGATTAAATTTAGTTCATACGTGTCTATTTGCTAAATTATGTGTGTGTACTACGGCGTATTCAGTTCACTGAATACGACGTATAAGTTATTTGATGGTTTTTTGCCCTAGTAAGTTCATTACAGGATGGACGACCCGAACATTACTATGGAAGAATACATCAGGCTCGAGGAAGAAAAAGCTCGAAAACGTGGGAAAGGGTTTAACTGGGAAACTACTAAGTATAGTAAGATCTGGTATGATGAAGACGTCTCGACCTCAGATCCGTTGAAATCAAATTCTCGGCCATAGTCTTCAATGATAGTTTAACATCGAATGAAACACCTTCTTGTGAACCCTCGGTAAGTTCTCCTAACGATGAAATTGACTTTAGAATATCATTTAATGAATCCAAAGATGAAGATTACATGGTAGTTTTTGACAGAAACTCATTTTCTTATAAAATAATTTCTACCAGTGATTTGAAAATGGATTCGGAAAACGATAATGAAAAAGTCAATAAGCCTTTATTTCCGTCACCCGAGCCTACAGTTAGTTGTATTGATGATTTAGACTTCTTTAAAGAATTTGAGAATGAATTTCCAACCATTGTTTACAATGATGCTTTAACGTCTAAATCGGATTTCTCAACTTAACCAACTTTATGCCCTCAACATATCGATAAATTTGATTCTAAAGATGAAACATCATTGTCCGAATATGATGAAGTAAAGTAAAGCGTTTTGTACTTTAATGATCTATTCCATTTCAACATAGTTTATCCTGATGATCAAAAATCGGATAAAGCAAATGATTGAAAATGAAATCGATAGAATACAATCATCCGGGGGTAATCAAAATACAAATAAACTTCTTAAGGAAAGTCATGATAAAATCAGAAAAGTTTTCATTATGGGAAGTTTTATCATGGGATTAAATGTGAATATCGTGGCTCAGAATCATTTTGTCCACGGGATGCTATTCAATCTTATTAAGAATTTGTATGTGCCGTTTGGCATTCCGTTTGACACTAAACGGTATTATAATGATGGTGATTGTGCAAGAATGTTGCGAAGGCCAAGGTACGTTTTCTTTACTTTGATAAATCTAGGGAAAATTGGTCTCCAAGAATGTATACGGCGTATTAGGGTAAAACCAAAACGGCGTATCCACTATTTTTAACTAGTGTTGACTAAGTCAACAAATTCGCCTAATATGGCGTATTGACCGAACACCAATACAGCGTATCAAATCTAGGTATAAAACCCCAACTGATAAGCCGGATCAAGCTTTTACACACACTCACTTTTCACTCTCACATACAAATTTTTACCGCAAAATTTCTTGGAGAATCAAATTACTCTTACCCATATTTATATCATTCTCATCATCTACACAAGGTATGAATGCAAACCCGTCCTTATTTCCATTTTAATTTTCAAAATCTAATTAGGATTAGGGTTTGGTTTTATAGATTAAGGGCTATGTCGTAGAACTTTATGCCTAGGTTCCCCTTACCCCCTAAATGAGATGTCTATTAGTGTTGTATAATGTAATGGGTTAAAATGGGTAAAAAGGAAACCCCCTTTTCATTTTCAAATTGCAGAGCAATACGGCATATTCAGTCAAACAGATACAGCGTATTGACTCTTTTTCACCCCAAACTTAATACCTCAATACGGCGTATTCATTAAAATTAATACGATGTACTGATCTGAATAAGATCCTGCGTTATAACTCCATTACGCCGTATCAGTTTTAATTTATATGGCGTATTGAGTGTATTGATCCTTATATGGCGTATCCATTTATGAATACGCCATATCCACACTCAGAATAGAATATCTAAAATTCTATAATCTTTGTACTATTCTCGTTGATTTTGCAGATATGGTGCCTCTACCACCTCGTGATCAGAGACACATATGGCTTCGTTATCAGGTAGAGGGATACACTGAGGAGATAGTGCATGATTTTGAGCAGAGGCTCGAGATGATATTCGGTAGGTAGGTTAACCGAGTACATATACTAGATTTTGAGGGATTGACTTCGGACATGAGGCAAGATTTGGTTAAGAGGATGAGGATGGTATATACTGGGGACGATGGGCAGGAGGTATTTATGAGTCACGCTTGGAGGAGATTGTTTTGGATCAGAGCACCATTAGTTCAGGAGTTTTTGCTTGAGTTCTTCAGCACTTGTAGGATCGGGGACGAGATGGGGTTAGATGTGACTGGCACTCTATGTTTTCAATTGGGAGGTGCTAGGCGTAGTATGATATGGAGACAATTTATCCTAGCCCTAGGTTTGTATACTGCCGAGGAGATGGTAGAGGACGGATTCAGAGCATACTGGTTGGCGAGTGAGAGGCTGGTCCCCGATAAGGGAGATCTTAGTGATTACTAGGTTGAGATTTCTTCTGGCAGGGAATTTTTGAGAGGCGCTCCCTCGTATACTTACATCAGAGACCGGTTCGGAGGCTGTGCCATAGATTGATATCTTACTGCATTTTTGGGAGGGGATAGGCACCTGAAAAGGTAACTGCCACTGACCTATTTTATCTTTGTAGCATAGACCGAGGGGCAGTAATCGTCTATATTCTTGTTGGCTAAGCAGTACTTGTTCAGGAGCACACTGAGAAGAGAAGAGTGGTGCAGGTCAAACTGGGAGGTCATTTTATTGGGCGTCTTGCTCATCACTTTGGTCTGGTGAGTGATGATGGGTTGAGAGGATTATCTGTTATGGCCCGTGAGTTGTCGTTGATTGACATAGGTGAGCTTGTTAAGCTCAACATCTGCATGGAGATAGGACATTGATGACATCAAATAACGTCTATTTTATAGCATCATTTATCCCATGTTATTACCCATTTTGTATACTTATTGCAAAAAAATTGTTACTTAATCGTTTATATTTGAGAATTGCAGTAATTATGGAGTACTTGGTGAATATTAGCAAAAGGCGCACATTCTAGAGCTTAAATGAAGATATTTTAAAGACCAATACGCCGTATCCATCAAGGAAGATACGGCGTATCCGTGCCTGCATTCACCAAAGACCATAAAGGAATAAAACTGAATACGCCGTATCCAGAAGATATCAATAGGCCGTATCAAAGATATAGTTTATGAATATTCTGGAAGATATCAAACGTTATCCCTACTCCAAGAAATCCCCAATGCGCCATATCCAATCCTTAGATACACCGTATCGAACCAACTTCCAGACCTTATAAATAGAAAACTCAAAAACGAGTTTTAAGGGTGCTAAATCATATTCTCGATACCTAAACCATAAAAGTCAATTTTTAAAGAAGAAAAGAGCAGAAGAGGTTTAGCAACGTTATCAATTCCATAGGAGACATCGTGTAATTCCATATACTTTAGTAATCGTTCAGTTTTTGGTATCATTCGTTAACTCGGTTAGTTTACCTTGGCTAAATAATTGTTCTGTATTTTATATTATGACGGTTGAAGCTAATAACCTTTAGGTATTAGCCATTATATGAAAACTGAATGTTTATTATTTTTTACCTCATGTCCTTGATTTAATCGTTGAATGCTTGTTATGTTTATCATTTAATACTGTTTACGCTCTTTTTGTATGTGACATGTCATTCAACTGGATCTATGCAACGGACGAAGTTAAAATCAAAGATCTGGAATAGCTCCTCCATTAGTATATTTATACATCTAGAAATCATAGAATCACAAATATTGTCCTCTAAATTCAGTGTCTATGATTAACGCTTCGGCTTAACTAGTAATTAGATATTGGCCAATGGTTTATTGATGGTGTTGACTAAAGGTAACCTAGATAATTCAACAAATAAAGTTTTGATTCCATTGGAAAGTTTGACAAGTGGATACTATGTATAAATCAGCCATGAAGCGTAAAGTGGGTAAAGTCTCTATGAGCTAGGGTTTAACAATATCACACCATTTTCCTTTTAATTCCCTAAGATAGATTATAATCAGCAGTATAATAAGGATGCTGTTATATGCGGAGTGCTTTATGCGATGCTTTATATTGTGACAAAATTAATGTGTCTAGGTCTTAAGGGATGATGTAACGCCTAAGTCTAAATGATGTGCCACCACCTCGAGAGAAGAAATCTTTATACTAAATAACAAATCAACTTTTTAATCGATTAATAATGGTTAATACCTTTTCCTTATATTTGGCTTGAACCCGCAGCGCTTTTATCTTTTGTTTATTTTGGCTTGCGTGGTTTAAAGTGCCCTGAATTGAATTATAAGTCGACGTAGTCACCAACCAAACCGTGCCAGTCTCTCAGACTGAAAACCCCCTTTTCCTGTTAGAGTTAGGATTAAGACTGATATAGGTTTAGAATAGGATAGAATTAACATAGATTAGATAATCAATATATTAATTAAATTGATAGATTTAACCTCGCTTCAAGTGTTCAACACCCTACTTACCATGAACCTACTACCGGTCGGGTAACTGCCCGTTAAAGTGTTGTTTTTGGTTTAGTCGGCAAAATATAAATTTAAAACTTGAATCAATAAAATATACACCACACAGTGACACATCAAGTTTTTGGCGCCGCTGACGGGGAGTGAAAATTAATCTTGATTTTTATTTGATATTTTGGTTTTTAACATTAGATTAGATCTAGCCCTTAGGAGTAGTGTAGTTTAGAGTCTCTTGTATTCTTGTTTATTGTGTTTGTGTGATACGACGTATTCAGTCCTCTGAATACGACGTATTGGTTATTTAACTACCTTTCTAGTAAGATTATTTCAGGATGGATGAACAGAACATGACTATGGAAGAATATATCAAGCTTGAAGAAGAAAAATCTCATAGGCATGGTCG
>BQNB010198524.1:0-11129 GCA_026074375.1 Tanacetum coccineum | reverse complement strand
TTCTGTAACAAAATAATGGAAAATACAATGAAGATATATGGAGTTAACCACTGTTTCTCTACATCATATCACCCTCAAACTAGTGGTCAAGTTGAAAACACGAATAGAACTCTTAAAAGAATTCTTGAAAAGACAGTTAAAGACAATCCTGCTATTTGGTCAAGAAAACTTGATGACGCTCTGTGGGCTTTTCGCACTGCTTACAAAACACCAACCGGTACCATACCCTACAAACTCATATAATCAAAAGAACTGCCACTTACCATTTGAAATTAAACATCGTGCATACTGGGCCTTGAATAATTGCAACCCAGATCTCATTGTTGCTGGTGAAAAAGAATGTTTCAGTTACACGAATTAGACGAACTTAGACATCAATCCTATGAAAACTCTCGATTATACAAGGCAAGAACCAAAGTCTGGTACGATAGAAAATTAAGAATGAGAAAAGAATTCAAACATGGAAACAAGGTTCTGCTTTTTCACTTAAAGTATAAATTTAAACAACCGAAGCTCAGATCTCGCTGGCTAAGACCATATGTAGTGAAACATCAATATCCATCCGGATATATTGAACTATATCGAAAAGATGGAAAAAAGTTTATTGTTAATGGCCATCGACTCAAACTATATCATGAAGAAGAAGATTATAATGACCAAAGGGAAGCATTTACTCCCTTCTTTCCCAAAGAATGACTCACCAAGTTTGAGTCTAGCTAACGACTCTTTTAAAAATTAAGCGCTTCTTAGGAGGCAACCCGTGCTTCACTTAAGTGTGGAGGAGTCCCTCCTCTGTTCTTCCATTCATATCCTTTATTTATTTTCTAAAAAAACAAAAATATTTTCTTTTTGTGTGCTTTTGTATGTTTATTTTTATGCAGGTAATATAGTTTAAAGATTTAGAAAATTATGAAGTGTGCTCAAGGATAGCTCTCTCGCAGATATATATTTTTTTGCCCCGGGAAGTACCGTTTCCCTTAATTTTCCCTATTTTATCTCTATTATCAGTTATAACATTGAGGGCAATGGTCAACTTAAGTGTGGAGGAGAGCCGAATAGGAAAAATTAATCATATCCCTCCATGTTTGCCCTGTCAAAAATTCTACCAACCGATATTTTCAAAAACAAAAATATATATATGCTTTCAAAATTAAAAAATGCTCTTAGTAAGGCAAATCCAACCGGACTGACACTATAGCTAGCATAACCTAGTCCACTAATTGTGAGAATTATATGCCTTTAGAATATTCAGGTACCCACTTTTTGTGCCTAAGATAATTGATGCCTTTAGCTTATTCGAGTTAAGGAGTGAGCAATCATATGTATCTATTCCATCGTTATAGATGTGTATATGTGGTTTTGTCGCCTTTTCTGGAGCAGTGGTATTGGTTGATAATTATATTTGAGTGAGCCGGTAATTTAGAAGCTCTAGAACTTATGCTTGATCATCATTTACTAGACCGAAGCCTGATTAATCACATGTTATGAATCCCGCAAGTCCCTGTTCTTGCAAGTGCTCCCTTTAGCGATAAGTTGCTGAATGAAATACCTAATGTACAAGTAGTTTATAAAGTTGAAAGTGAGTCATGGCCAAAGACTTTGTTTTCTACAATCCCCGAAAAAGAGATGCAGAATATATATATTTATTATTATTCTATTTATATATATATATATATATATATATATATATATATATGTATATATATATATTGTTATAAAGGCTTAAGTTTTGGCACATGAAGATTAGTATATGCTCTCGCATCAGTATCAAGTTCCGCCCTTCGGTCAGGTTTATGTGTCAAGTACAAGCCTATGACAGCTGTCTAGATTATGTATGTGCAAATTGTGTGTCTCCACAAAAATATACAAACCCTATCTGAGTGGCTGAGTGAATTTTAAATCAAACACATTTCCCTGTGAGGTGCAATGTTATATGTCAATGCCTGAAAAGTTATCTTAACCTGTAAACACTTGTAAAATCCAAATTTTCTCCACATCATGATAAATAATTTTATTTTCTCGCTTTAATTGCTTGAGGGAAAGCAACAGCTAAGTGTGGAGGGATTTGATAATGCTCAAATTATACATCTTTCCTGTGGCGTTATTTGCATATATTTAATCATTTCTCGTGAACTTTCGATACTTAATAGCATGAATTGCTTGGAGGTTCACTTGAAGACATCCTGAGGATTAACACAACAAATCAAGTATTTATATGCTAATGAAAAAATGTACAAAGAAAAGATAAAGTTCAAGCTCTAAAGTGCAAATGTGCGCCGCACTTACCAATTGTGCGCCGCACTTATCCTCAAGTCATGAAATAAAGACTTAGTCAAAATTCAGCATTAACTCCACAAGTACGCCGCACATACTATTTTGTGCGCCGCACTTCCCATCTGACTACGAAGAATAAATGAAGACTTTAATGCTACTGCATTAATACCCCAAGTATGCCGCACATATTCTCTTGTGCTCCGCACTTCTTCACTAAACATTTAATTCCCTAGCATTTAATCACCAAGTAACCGCAATTAATATTTTGTGCGTCCGCAAACTTTCACCCCTTCACCAGTCTATAAACATAGGGGTTTAAATCTTCAAGCAACATTCAATCATCCTTTTTCATTCTTTTTATACAATCTCACACACGCACACTTTCCTCATAAAGCCTTCCAAAATCATCCACCAAGCATAAAACACCATTACCCTCTCTGGTGAAATCAAGATCAACACAAACAAATAAGGAAGAAGATATCATATTCTTTAGTGAAATAATGAAGTTTATTGTTGAATCAATCTATGTTACGAACCACTTAGCTATGAGAGGCTAAATCTCTCATGACTACTCGGTGATGTTATGATAATGAATAAGTGTTTGGTATGATCGTGATCTTTTTAATCTCAAGCTTATGTTGCAATCCTGTTATATCCTATCTTATCGATTTTTGTTTATCAACTTAGATTGTATAATCATATCGGTATAGGTAGAAAGACCCATTATGATTTATGTGGTTTTAAAGATTTGTCTGTAATCTTTATCGTTTGTGTCGAGAAATCCACTTTTGTAAATTGGTAAACAAAATAAGCTTTGATATAATAAGTAACTTAATTATTTAAGTGACAATTTGGTCTAATCTACTAAATATAAGTCTTGAGTTAATCAAGTTAATTTGTGAAAACGTTTTCTGATGAGAAATCCTTTTTGTAAGTCAAAGGTTCCATTTTCAAGATCATTTCCAACACTTATGAATTATTTTCAACTATCTGAGTAGTCATCTTTATTATCACTGGTAAAAAAAGGTTATTTTCAAGTTAAAGTCAATTTTCTTTTTGATTATCTAAACACTACTCAAATCCCTGTGGATGACTGGTCTTACCTAAAAAAGATTATACTACATATGTGGGTTATACTTTTACCCGTGTGTTTCCCTATAATAAAATTGGTACTTTTAGTCATTATAAATTTAAAGCTTTTAAAACACATCAGAGACACTCAAACTCAAGAAAATGAAACAAAGACCGAACATAGTTTAGATTCGTAAAGTCCTCAAAAACCACCTGACCCTCATGAATGTAGCGACTTTCAAAGTTTCTTTATCTCTCTTTTATAGGTGAACGATATTCATGTGAAATCATTGGGATATAGTGTCTTTTATTTTTATAGCCGTCAGATGATTTGCGAGGCATGATTACTTAGAAAAAAATGAAGTCACATTTTATTACCATTTACTTGTAATATTTTATGTTCATCGTTTCTAGTGTGTGCATAAATGTGAAAAATGTGGAGTAATGATTAACTCAACCTAAAATTAAAATCCTAAGAGTTAATCCAAATGCTCCTTAATTTGATTTTGCTCATCCAAACATGTTGAAAAATACATATGAATCATGTATCTCGACTTTTGTTCATGAGATCATTATGCATGTGTTTAAAAATGTTTTTAAGTTGTATTAACAATGCATAACAACAATTTTATTATGTCCCTAACGTGAGTGATTTGAAAAATAAAATTGGGATTTTGGTTCGAAATCAACTTTTTGACAAACTCGCTAGTGTATGCAAATTCTATGTCTACGGGAAGCATATTAGTTATACATTGTAACCTAGTAGTCCTAATTGTAAAAATTAAAGTAAAAAAATGGAAAAATCCCCAATTTTCAATTTTTGTGTTCCATCATGATCCCTGACTCAAAATTGAAAAATAAAATAAAATGAAATGACTTACAATTGATGATCTTTGTGATGTTGTGGATGATTATAGGTGTTGATTAGATCTTCAATTTAAGTTTTAATGGTTGATTTTGAGTTTTTTGGGTTGTTTTGTTCGTTTTCGTCGTTGCAGCAGAGAGGGTGTGTGTTTGGTTTTGTGTTTAGAATATCTTTAACAAAGTGTGTATATGCGGTGTCTACTGATGGTGGTCCCATATTGATAAGGGGGTCGCCCAAAAATGCTTTGGGCCGCCTGGGATATGGGGGCCGCCCTTAGCGAGGGATTTTGGACTTAGTTTTGACAAAAAAATTACAAAGAAGAGTGAAGTTTTAATTTTCATTTCGCAAATAAAAAATACCTAACTAGCTTCGCATGAGTAAGTTGACATTGTCTGACGCGAAAGGGAACGCGGACTAGAATTGAGATAGAAGATAAAGTAGAGCGGGACTAATCGATTTTGGAATGTGTTCCATCATTCATAAAACCAAGACGTATGACTAGTTAGCGATCCGTTTAAAGGGGTTTCATAAGAATGTCGGCGATTTGTCGACGGACGGCACTTTTTCGATTGAGATATGTCCTTTCTGGACATTATCACGAAGAAAGTGGTGACGAATTTCGATGTGTTTGGTTTGAGAATGTTGCACCAGGTTTTTGCTAAGGTCAATCACGCCTTTATTATCGCACATGATCGGGATGCGTCGAGTCGAACGTCATAGTCAATAAGAGCTTGTTTCATCCATAATGCTTGTTGACATGCCTTTTCGGCGCTTACGTATTCGGCTTCGGTAGTGGATATAGCAAGAGCGGTTTGTTTCTTCGAGAACCAAGATGTTAAACAACATCCCACGAACGTACTAATACCGCTAGTTCTCTTTCGATCCACATAATCTCCCGCATGATCAGAGTCGGCATATACTATTGTTTCTATGCCGGTCCCTTTAGGATATCATAACCCTAAGTGCGTAGTGCCTTTAATGTATCAGAAGATACGTTTAATCGCTTCAAGGTGAGAGGTTTTAGGAGCCTCTTGGAAGTGGGCACAAAGGCAGACACTAAACATGATATCGGGCCTACTTGCCGTTAGGTATAATAAACTACCTATCATGCCTCGATACTTGGTACTATCTACCGACTCACACTCTTCGTCTTTCCTGAGTTTGGTATCGGAGGACATGGGGATTTTCATTGGTTTAGATTCTTCTAAGCCAAATTTCTTAAGCATTTATTTAATGTATTTAGATTGATTAAAGAAAATACCATCTTCCATTTGTTTTATTTGTAGTCCAAGGAAGAAGTTGAGTTCACCCATCATGCTCATCTCGAACTCGTCATGCAAGATTTTGGCAAATTTATCACACATGTCTTGACAAGTCGAATCGAATACGATGTCATCGACATATATTTGAACGATGATGAGGTTTGAACTTCTCTTCTTAGTAAAAAGAGTGTTATCTACCATTCCTATTTTATATTCATGTTTAATAAGGAAAGCTTTTAATCTATCATACCAAGCTTTGGGTGCTTGTTTAAGACCATATAAAGCTTTCTTTAGTTTATAAACATGATCTGGTTTTTCAAAGTCAATGAATCCTGGAGGTTGTGCCACGTATACCTCCTCATTGATAAAACCGTTTAGGAATGCACTTTTTACATCCATTTGGAATAGTTTAAAGTCTAAAGCACAAGCATAAGCTAATAGTATCCTGATTGACTCAAGTTTAGCAACTGGGGCATAAGTTTCATCATAATCGATTCCCTCTTGTTGATTGTAGCCTTTAGCAACTAACCTAGCCTTATTTCGAGAAACAATACCGTTCTCGTCTAACTTATTTCTAAACACCTATATAGTTCCTATAATTGTCATATTCCTAGGTTATGGAACTAACTCCCAAACGTCATTAGCAATGAATTGATTTAATTCTTCTTGCATAGCGACTATCCAACTATCATCCGTTAAGGCTTCATTCACATTCTTAGGTTCTATAGTTGATATAAAACAAAAGAAGTTACTTTGGTTTTGGGCTTGTGATCTAAGGGTTCTTTGATTAAGGTTTCCTATGACATTTTCTAATGGATGGTTCCTAGATTCCTTAATATTGACTATTTTGTCAATCTCTAAAGTTTCATCCACAATGTCGTTTTCTAGGTTTTTCTTTTCGGTAACCTTAATTGCTTCTTCTTCATCTAAGTCATCATCCACCAAGGGTGATGTCTTAGAGGGTGGAGGAGTTTCATCGAATGTCACGTTAAGTGATTCTTCGACTTTCCTAGTGTGTTTGTTTAGGATGATGTAGGCTTTACTATTTTGAGAATAACCTAAAAAGATACCTTCGTATGACTTTGGGTCAAACTTTGTATAGAGTTAGTCATTTAGTGTTTAAAATAAGAGCACTTTCTTCTAAACCACTCTAAAGTATCTAGAGTAGGTTTCCTACTTTTTAAGAGTTCGTAGGTGTTTTTCCTAAGATGGCCTCTAATTAGATTTAGGTGAGAAGTATGTTATGTGGTCTAATGCGTTACCACCAATACTACGTTTGTGGTAACAATTGCTTATTCAACTATTCCTACTCATTTCTTGAAGTGTCCTATTTTTTCTTTCAACCATGCCATTTGACTGAGGAGTGAGTGGAGCTGAGAAGTTATGTGTAATTTCATTGGCATTACAAAACTCTCCAAATTGCACTTTATTATCAGATTCCTTACTGTGGTCGGTTCTTATTGACACTATTGTACATTCTAATTGGTTTTGAATTTTTGTTGATGTGTATGGGTATTTTCATGACACTGCGTGTCTATACCTTGTATTTATGCATGTTTTAGTTTCTTTATATAGACGCCAATGTGTTATGATGATTCCCTCTCTCATTGCGCCCTGTGTTTCTGCCTTGGCGGGGTGTGACACATATGAAGGAGTTCTAAGCATCTAGCCATTAAGACTATATTCTTAGCCTTATGACTAGCGTGATCTTGTTTTCCAATTTTGCAAGCATCACAGAAGTGTTGATCAAACTTAAGCTTAGGTAAGTTTCTAACTAATTCCTTAGATGCTAACGATTAAATAAGATGCATATTTACGTGACCTAATCTCCTATGCCACAACGTGGAATTTTCATCAATCGTTGCTAGACAAATTTTGTCTTTAGGCTTATTTCCTAATTTCATCACATATAAGCCTTTCTTCCTAATACCTCTACCTAGGACCTTACCATCCTTAGTGATTTCACTATCATGTTCAGAGAAAGTTACTCTACACTTATTATCACATATTTATCCTATACTTAACAAGTTAAATCTTAAGTTATATACATGTTCTACATTATCTATTTTGAGAGAGTCATTCGAAATCGTACCTTGCCAATAATGTTACCGCGAAGATTGCTACCAAAAATGACATTACCTCTATTGTATACCTAGTAGCTTGTGAAGAGCTTTCGGTTACCCATCATGTGTTTGGAGCATCCGCTATCCTTTATCCACTCATCGGGTTCCAAGTTGACTCCAAGGCATATCTATTTATATAAGATAATACCTCAAACATTTGGTCCCCGATATCTCATGGGTCCAAAGTTGTAAGTGCTAAACATCCCTTGTATTTGATGCAATTGGTTGGGATGTGGGAATGGAAGACACATTTCCCATGGCATGTAACTTTGACGTTGAAAATTGTTCTAATCTAAGTTAGGAAAGCCACAGAGGTTGATTTTGTTGACCAACATTTCTTTTTGGTTGGGGTATTTTAGGACGAGAATAATTATTGATGACTCTTCTAAGTGGTGGAGTTTTTGATCTAAAATTAGGTTTTGAAAATACAACTCTGGGTTTTGACAATGGCTTATAAAATTGTTTAACTTCGTTATCACTATCAACGAGAACTTTAATATTGTTTACTATTATGTGTTTTGATCTAGGACCCAAAATAGATTCTTTAAAAGACACACGTTTCTCAGATCCAGGCGTAACTACTGGTGGTGGTCCCATAATTGCTTTGGGGCCGCCTGCATACTAAGGGAGCCGCCCATATTTATGGGACCTCCATCAGAGGATGCATTTTTCTGAGCTTTCACAAATTTTATTTTTTTAGTTCCACTAGATGATGCTTCAAATATATTCAACCCTAAACCTAACTTATCACCGGAGGGTTTTTGATTACTTAACATTTCATTTAAGCAATGTGTTCTCTTTTCAAACTTGGTTTAAGAGCTTCCTCTTTAAGCTTTTCATTTTTAATTTTAATCATATGACATTTTACACATTCAAGATCAACTCCTTTGTTTTTCTCGAGTGTAGACACTTTTTCTTTTAGAATACTAAGTTCTTTTTCTAACCTATTTCTAGTGGCTTTTAATCTTTTGTTTTTAGTGATTATCTTTAAACTCATTTTGCACAGTTTATCATATTCATTATCTAATACTAAATCATCTATTGACGAGTTTTCATTACTAAAGTAAGAGGATTCAGAACATACATCACTTGATGCTTGAGCTGCGAGACATGTTTGATTTTTGACCTTCTCAACAGCATCTTCACCGCTATCACTCCAAGAACCTCCGACAAAAGCTCTTTGGTTTTTGTCTTTTGGTGGTTTTGTACATTCTCCAATAAGATGATTTAGGTCGCCGCATCTAAAGCATTTTCTATCACTTTTACCATTCTTGTCATCACGACTTCTTTGGAATGTCTTTTTGTAGTTCTGAGGTTGTCTCACGAATTTACCTCTTCTTTTAAAGAACTTCTTGAAGTCTTTTACCGCCATGACGTACTCTTCGTCTTCACTTCCGGAAGTCGAACACTCTTCATCACTAGATTCTTTATTAGCCTTAAAAGTAAGAGATTTCCTTTCAACTTTTGCTTTGACTATTTCGGAATATTTCTTAATGATCATTTCGTAAACTTTAAGGTTCCCGATAAGTTCATCAAGAGATAGTGACGTTAAGTCTTTTGACTCTTCAATCGCCGTGACCTTTGCTCCCCATTTAGGATGTAAAGCCCTAAGAAACTTCCTAACATAATTTTTGCTAGAATAACCTTCATCAACAGCTTTTAGACTAGTAATAATAGTGTTAAATCTAGCAAAAGTACTATATATAGATTCGTCTTCAGAAATGACGAATTGTTCATATTGTTAAACCAAAAGGTCGATCTTATTATCTTTGACTTGATTATTACCCTGATGGATGATTAACAAAGTTGTCTAAATTTCTTTTGCCGTGTTACACATGAAAATTCTTTCATATTCTTTTCTAGGCAAAGCATTATAAATAACCATTGTAGCTTCGTTATTTTTTGCAAGTCTCTTTTTAAGATCATCACTTTGTTTTTCAAAAGGGGTAACCTTATCTAATTTGGTTTCTGGATTTTGTTAAATAGGTTGAAAATCACCATTTGTAATAACATGCCAAAGATCAAGATCTTTTGATTTAACATATGTCTCGAATATATTTTTCCAATAAATAAAACTGTCACTTTCAAAAAGTGGTAGTCTTTGCATGGATTTCCCTTCTAGATATTTGTCAGAATCCATAGATCGATCCAAGCTTTAAAATACAGTATATTTTAAAAATCTTGAGTGACCTTGGTTTCTGATACCAATTATGGAAAATAGAAGGGGGGGTTGAATAGTTTACAGGTTCCTTTTACGTTTTAAAGGTTTGCTTTCAAAATACTTAGATTCAAGTTGTACATTTAACTAATCAACAATATGAGCCAACAATATAACAATCTAAGCTACACTAAATAACAATAATAATAATAATATAAATAGATAAGGAAAGGAACAATCAAACCAAGACGCCAAGATTTTATAGTGGTTCGGCTATGAAGCACCTCTTCGCCCTACTCCACTCCCCGAGTATCCTACTCGAGATTTCACTATGTCAACAAGCTCCCTTTAGGCGAAGAAAACCGTTTACACGTTGCTTACGTTGTTTTCTGACACTAAGCTATATGTCGAGTCCTAATCTTAGCTAGAACCAATCTACCACTTCACAATCACTACACAATCACTAGATCTACACTATCTGATTTACACACAATCTGAATCACACAAATACACAAAATAATTACAATAGAGATTTGATACTTAGAAGAAGAGAGGAGAGATCACTAAATACCAATTCTTTTCTTGGCGAATATGAATGTTCTTCTCTTGCACTTGAATAAGAAAGAAGAGATGAAAAGAAGAGATTATATCACTTGAAACAAGATCTAAAAATGTTAGTGATCAAGAGATTTAGAGAGAGAAAGAATATTTTAGAGAGAGAAAGTTATCTGAAAATTTCGTGCTAAAAGGTCTAATTTTCTGTAAGGAATGGAGCAGTATTTATAGGCAGGAAAACCTAACGGTCACTAGGGGCGGTCTCGGCGGTCCTAGATATATCTGGGGGCCGCCAGGCCTATAAGGGGGCCGCCTAGTAGACTACGCTCCCTTTTTTTCTTTTTGTGGGGAAGGTTGTATCTGGTATGGAATCTTCCATTTTGGGGGGAAAATTTGAATTTCAAAATTTAAGTTTTTAATAAAACTTTCTTTTAAATAGAAAATATTTTGTATAATTAATTTTGTGAAATTGTTTTGTAAAAATGTGATGGATAAGAGAGAAGTATTCTCTTGATCACTAATCATGCTTAATGATTTGTTTGTTTATACCTTAAGTGAATACTAATTCTTAGAAATAGAATTTTACGATTAAGAATTTGTAAATGTTTAATTTTTTTTCTTAAAGGTAAATTTATTAAGAAAGAGGCCAAAAAAGGCAAGAGAGTACAAACACCAAAAAGATACAAAGTATTTAGGACACATCCCTATATACATCAACTTTGGCAATAAACAAAAAGATGGCATTGGACAATCCCCAAGCTCAAATAACAAACAATAGATAACAATATTGGAAATACCAACTGAAGAAACAAGCATACTCT
>BQNB010198521.1:0-11129 GCA_026074375.1 Tanacetum coccineum | reverse complement strand
GATTCATTACCACTTGCTCATGCTCAAACTACAAAGACATACTATAAGCATCAAGATTCAAGAATCAAGAAAGCTCAAGAATTCAAGACAAAGACTTCCGCAAACTTTGATATAATAGATCTTCCTTTAAGATATCAAGTCTATCAAGAGAGATTGTTAGTAAGCTTTCAAGATGATGCAAAGTATGAGCATGTTGGTCAAGACACAAGATCGTAAGATGGCAATGATGATAAAGACAAACAAGGAAAATATTTAAAGATCTTGGAACTAAAGATAAATTCAAAGGAGAATGACAAAGGCTCAAGATCAAAGTTCATAAAGCATGAAGGAAGAAGCCTACAACATGATAAAGACCAAAGACTCAAGAACTTAAAGACAATGCAATCTCAACAAAGTCTAAGGAAGCAAGATTCAAGATCTCACCTTAGGAATTCGAAGACCAAATATCATGGGAGATTATTAGTCTTAGATAACATGGAAGCTCAGAATCTGCAGGATACCTCCATAAGAAAACCTCGCTTCAGGGGAGATTGTTAGCCTCAAAATATTAAGTCAAACAAAGAATCAAGGTCTTTACTTAGTAAAAGTTATAACAGGCTAGAAAGGGTAACGGGCTCATTTAATGTAATCTCATATTGCACATGTATCAGGCTAAAGCCTAAAGTAATCTTGAGCCCGACCCAAGTCAAAACCCACGGCCCATGAAAGCCTTATAGAGGTCGGCCAAGCTTAGGGTATAAATACCCCTTATCCACACATGGAGAAGGGTTAGTTGTTCATTTGTAAGTGTACACATTTGTTTCAATCCATCACTCTTCCTTTTCTCTGTACTTTCTCTCTTTAGTTTCTCTCTACAATTCTTCCATTTTTTCTTTCTTTGATTATTAAGTGAAAATGATTGATGACATCAAATAACGTCACTTTATTATATCATTTATCCCATCTATTTTGCCTACTTTTATATAATTATTGCATTATTTGGTACTTAATTGCTTTAAAGTTGATGAATGCAGTAATTCAGGAGTGTTTTATGAAGATAGGCTAAAAGGCGCATAAATTGGAGCTAAAATGAAGACATTTGAAGATTTCTAAAAATTAACCAATACGCCGTATCCAACTAAAGAGATACGGCGTATCAGCGCCAAAACTTCACAAGAAAACGCGTTTGACCAATTCCCAATACGGCGTATCCATGCTGTCTACATACGCCCTATCCATGAAGATAACTATTCGAAGATACAGTAAATCAAGTAAATTGGGAATGCTATCAAATATTTATTATGAACGTAGCGCGCACTCTAAAGAATCCAGCCCAATACGCCTTATCAACCTATCTGGATATGGTGTATCGAGTATTTTTTAGCAACTATAAATAGAAGACTTAAAAATGAGTGTTCAGTGTGCAATATCATATTCCTTATACCATACTCACCAAAGAAGAATTTTAAAAGAGAAGATCAGTCGTCAAGGTCAAGCATTAATCATGAATCCATAGAAGACATCGTGTAATTTTTACTCTGTTAATCGTTCGATTTCAATTGTTTGATTACGCTTGTATAATTACAATGGTTATGGGCTAATACCATCAGGTATTAGCCATCTTAATGAAAGTTCAATGTTTGGTTTATTTTAAATCAATTTCTTAATTTATCATTGATTTTTTAATTATGTTTATCACCTCATACTTGTTTATGTGTTTGAATATGCGACATATCATTCAACTGGGTCTAGTTTTACGGACCAAGTAATCTAGATACCAGGATATCTCTCCATATCGTGTGTTATATTACTGGACCAATAGGATCACAAATAATGTTCTGTCTTTGTCTTTTGATTATGAGCTTAGTTGGACCGGTAGGTGACCTATTTATGTTTCAGTAATCATGCTCTTAATTAACTGATAAAGATTGGAATAGTGGACTACCAGTATATAAAACACCGTCAAACAATAAGTGGGTAAAGTCCCGTTGGGCTAGGGTTTTAACATGGATTTTCTACTCGTTTTAATTCTCTAAGATGATTTTAAATAAACTAAAGGATGCTTTATGCGGATGCATTAATTGTGACAGGATTAATTATGTCTAGGTCTTAGGATGATGTCCCGCCTAAGTCTTAAGAATGATATGCCGCTTTGAGATAAGTAAATCATTGCACTAAAACAAACAAACCAGCATTGAACCGGATTTAATATGGCTAATTAGTTTTAGATCACTTGGCTTGTACCGCTTTTCTATTTCTAATATTATCATTTGTGTTTATTGTGTGTTGAATTGGTATTTGTCATACCAAATATGTGCAGGTATCTTGGCTGAATCCCCCATTTCATTAGACAAAACATTCATAGCATAGGTTTAACCAGCATATAGGATAATTAAAATGATTGATAGAATTTAGGATTAAATTTTCATCTCTTAGTGTTCGAACCTTGAACTATTACCGCGAACTCCATCTTGACGGGTACATGCTCGTTTAAAGTGTTGTTTTTGGTTTGTCTGCTAAATATAAACGTAGAACTTGATAATAATATTAATTACCCTACACAAAGACATCAGGTTTTTGGCGCCGCTGCCGGGGAGTGAAATAATTAAACCTTATTCTTATCAGTATTTCTAACCATTATTTAATTTAATTTAGTTTAGTGTAATCTAATTATTTAAATTCTATTTGTATTTATTCGATCTATGTGTTTAAATTATTTGTTTTTAATTCCCGCACTTAATTGTTTTCTTAATAGTCTGTTTTGATATACGGCGTATTCATTCATAGAATATGGCGTATCTAGCTCTCTGTCCAGATATAACGTATCAAGTTCCTGCTGACTATATGCCGTATAAATAAATCCATATACGGCGTATCGACAGTAGTTCGCTAAAATTCCTGTAGAATAAATTCTATTAGAATAGCTTTACTTTGAATTATGTCTTTCATGGCAGGAACGTTGCTCGATCCATTACAGTTTTCTTATCCAAAAAAAGATTAACGATGGAAGAATTAGTAAATAAATTCATTGAGGAAGGAGAACGGGAACACGAGAAAATGGATGCATTCATTAGAGAATTCAGAACAACCAGCGAGCTCCTTCTTAAAGAAAGAAACAACTCTCTAAGCGAGCTTGAATTCGAAGTATACGGGCTGTCAAGGGCAATCAATAAAGCCCAAATGGTAGGATACGAGGCCAAAGGAGTAACCACTAGAGGAGGAAAATCCACAACCGAACCCATTAGCGACAATGCAAATACCAATAAACACCCGTCACCCCATCATGACAAACCAACTACTCCAGATGAGATCTCCACCAAAACCGAACCTAAAAGAAACCATGAACAAACTAACGAACTGCAACCTAAACCTTCATCGATACCTTTTCCCCACAGATTGAGAAAGGAAAAAGAGGAAGCTCAACAAAGAAAATTCCTAGAAAATCTCAAACAACTCCATATAAACATCCCATTCACCGAAGCTCTAGCACAAATGCCTAAATACGCTAAGTTTCTAAAGGGCCTACTATCAAACAAAGCAAGATTAGAGGAAGCCTGCACGATAACAATGAATGAAAGATGCTTTGCAGTCTTGTTGAATAAACTTCCATCTAAAGAAAAAGACCAAAGAAGCTTCTCATATACCATGTGGTGAATTGGGCATTGTACATATTGATAATGCTTGAGCAGACTTGGGAGCTAGTTATAAGCCTAAATGCCTTTACACGATGTATGGAAACTAGGCTTAAGGGTACCAAAAAAAGACAAGAATGTGCTTGGAACAGCAGCAGATCAATCTTAGTATCCGCGGGGTAATAGCAGAAGATGTGCTCTAAAGATTGATAAATCGTATCCCCATATTTTTTTATCATGGATATGTGGGAAGATTCTAAAATCTTGATAATCTTTGGAAGGACATTTCTAGCAACAGAACGAGCCATGATTGATTATTTAACAAAAGATAAACACTTAGGGTTAGAAGCGATGAAGTGATTTTTGACGTTAACCAATCAATGAAAAAACCTAATACGGAGGACGATGAATGTTACGGGATTGACGATTTGGACACGGTCATACAATCAGCAGCACAAGAACTACTAGAAAATGAGTACCTAGAATATGACATCATTCGACCCAATTCTAAAAATCATAGGCCTGGCTCTGAGAACCCATATGGGTATCAAATGCATTATACTAGCCTTATCCCATGAACACAAAAACCGAAGTAACACTATGCGTGCATCTCTATTTGCTAGTGCAATAGAAATTGATGAAAAGAAACCAGAACTCAAAGACTTGCCTTCTCACTTAGAGTATGCTTACTTGAAAGGAGATAAATCTTGTCCTGTGATTATTTCGTAAAAACTACCAGGAAAAGAGAAAACTTCACTTCTACAGGTGCTTGAAAAATGAAAGGGTGCAATCGCTTGGAAGATGTCGGACCTCAAGGGAATAAGCCCGTCATTTTGCACTCACAAAATTTTAATGGAAGAAAGCTTCAAGCCTGTCATCCAACCTTAGAGACGTTTAAATCTGAAAGTCCCAGATGTGGTTAAAGATGAGACCATTAGGTTACTTGATTCAGGACTAGTTTACCCTATATTAGATAGTTCTTGGGTAAGCCTCATTCATGTTGTTCCTAAAAAAGGAGGAATGACCGTAGTATTAAACGAAGACAACGAGTTGATACCATCTCGGACAGTAACAGGATGGCGCGTGTGCATTGACTTTCATAAATTAAATGACGCAACACGAAAAGATCATTTTCCACTCCCTTTTATCGATCAAATGCTGGAGCGATTATCTAGAAATGAGTATTATTGTTTTCTTGATGGATTTTCAGGTTTCTTCCAAATCCCAATTACACTAGAAGATCAAGAGAAGACAACCTTCACCTACCCTTATGGGACTTTTGCCTACAGAAGGATGCCGTTCGGATTATGCAACGCTCTGGTAACTTTTCAAAGATGCATGACGGTAATATTCCATGATATGGTAGAAGATTTTCATAGAAGTTTTTATGGACGATTTCTTGGTATTCGGTAATTCCTTCGACCAATGCCTTAATAATTTAGATAAAATGCTCGGCAGATGTGAAGAAACTAACCTTGTGCTAAACTGGGAAAAATGCTATTTTATGGTAAACGAGGGTATTGTTTTGGGGAATAAAATATCCGAGAAAAGGGATCGAAGTTGACAAAGCTAAAATCAATGTAATTGCCAAATTGCCTTATCCCACAAACGTAAAGGGCGTTCGAAGTTTCTTGGGGCACGCTGGGTTTTATCGCAGATTCATAAAAGATTTTTCCATGATTTCCAAACTAATGACCCAGCTTTTAATGAAAGATGCTAAGTTTGATTTTTCTGAAGATTGTAAAAAGGCATTGAATAAACTAAAATAAAGATTGACCACCACACCTATCATAATATCTCCAGATTGGAATTTGCCTTTCTAGTTAATGTGCGACGCTAGTGATTATGCAGTAGGGGCAGTGTTAGGACAAAGAATAGAAGGGAAATTCTATACTATCTATTTTGCTAGCAAAAAACTCTGAACGATGCCCAAGGCACATTACACCTCCATGGAAAAGGAATTTATAGATTTATCTTTGCTTGACAAATTTGCTCCTTTCTAATTTTATCAAAAAACTTAGTGTACACTGATCATTATGCTTTAAAGCATTTGTGTAGCAAACTGGATGCCAAACCACGACTTATCAGATGGGTCCTGCTTTCTTTAAGGATTCAACATCGAGATAAAAGATAAAAAAAGGAGCAAAAAACTTGGCTGCTGATCACCTATTAAGACTTGAAAATCTAAATATAGAGGAATTAGCCGAAGAAGAAATTTAAGACAAATTTCCTGTTGAGCATTTGACAAAATTGAAAACCAAGCTAAATTACGAAGAGCCATGGTACACGGATTATGTTAACTACATTGTCGGAAAAGTGGTACCGCCCAAATGGACACCGGAAAAGAAAAAACAGTTCTTCTCCCAAGTGAAGAATTATTTTTGGGATGAACCATACGCATTTAGATTATGTCCGGACAATGTAATGAGAAGGTGCATCGCTGGATGTGAAATCCTCGAAATTTTGGAACACTGCCATTCTGGTCCAACCGGAGGACATCACAGTGCTTCAGTTACAGGAAGAAAGGTTTACGAAGCAGGATTTTATTGGCCCAATATCTTTAGAGATGCTAAAGACTATGTAATGAAGTGCGACGCATGTCAAAAATTGGGGAACATTTCATCACGAAACGAAATGCCTCAGAACAATATTCAAGTATGTGAGGTCTTTGACGTCTGGGGATTAGACTTTATGGGACCATTTCCTGATTCAAGGGGCAACAAATATATCCTAGTTGCGGTAGACTACGTATCTAAATGGGTTGAAGCCCAGGCTCTACCTACAAACGATGCTCGTGTAGTGGTGAAATTCTTAAAAGGGTTATTTTCCAGATTCGGGGTTCCTAAAGCCTTAATCAGCGATAGGGGAACACATTTCTGCAACTCTCAACTTGAAAAGGCTTTGCTTAGATACGGGGTAACTCATAGAATATCAACAGCCTACCACCCGCAGACTAATGGCCAAACCGAAGTCACCAACAGAGCTATCAAACGTATTTTGGAAAGATCGGTAGGATATAACCCAAAAGATTGGTCCGAAAAACTCAACGATGCATTGTGGGCCTTCAGAACCGCCTATAAGACACCAACAGGATGTACCCCGTTTAGGATGGTTTACGGGAAAGCTTGTCATCTGCCAGTGGAAATTGAACATAAGGCATATTGGGCACTTAAACAATGCAATATGGATCTCACGGCAGCTGCAAAAAATCGTTTCATGGAGCTTAACGAATTAATAGAGTTACGAGACGGAGCATACGAAAATACTCGAATCTACAAAGAAAGAACTAAGAGATGGCATGACTCTAGACTCCGTGGAGATAAAGACTTTAAAAATGGAGACAAAGTCTTATTGTTTAACTCTCGTTTAAAGTTACATCCAGGTAAACTCAAGTCAAAATGGACAGGTCCTTTTACAGTTAAAACCATGTATCCTTATGGAGCAGTTGAAATCACCGACAATAATGGTTCAAGCTTTAAAGTCAACGGAAAATGGTTAAAAATGCCCCCCACGTTAGATAGGTTCCACACGAATGATAACGAATTCATAGAGCTCAACACCATATGAATGAGGTGAAGAAAAAGGTCGAACTTAAAGACCAGCTAAAACAAAAGTGCTTCCCGGGAGACAACCCGGTCATTTTAATTGTTTGTCGCATTTAATTGTTTGAATTTTAATTTTCTGCACGAGTCTGTCTTCCCAGACATTGCATACGGCGTATCGAACCCCTCTGGATACGGCGTATGCATGTCTGGACGTTATCAGTTTTTAAAACTTAATTATTTAATTTCCAGTAATTTAATTGTTTCCACAGGAGCAATACGGCGTATCCTAGGGTTTGGGATACGGGGTATTGATACATGTACAGGACCATTGTAGCGAGATAGAATTTGCACTTGTCTTCTAATCTTTTTTACAGGACCTTGCTGAAACTATGATATGGTATATGCTGAAAAAGACTTGTGTTGAACTTATCCGGGCATTCTGAAGCCCTAGTCAACACACTTTTTGCTCAAGAACTCATCATGGAGAATTATCACGAGCAAAACATCAGGGAGTTTTTCGTTCTAATTCTATTTTCCCTTATTATTTAATTGTTTTATCTATACAACGAGGACGTTGTATAATTTAAGTGGGGGATGGAGAATTAGAACGTACTTGTCTTCTTTTTTACAAAATAACATGCAAAGTGCTTAAAAATGGTCAAAATTTAAAATTTTTTCAGCATGACTTTTGTAAAAATCACTAGTTACATTACCTAGCGCACTATAACCCTTGATACATATTGTGAGAATTAAGCCTATTCCGTTTCCAACTGTCTACTAAATTCCACAAATTTATGAGTGTGTCGGTGATGTACCTGGTATATCACTCGAGACGGACATGATTAGTACTATGGATTTAGATGGAAGAACATGTTCAACTGATAAATTTCTAGGATTAAACCAAATAGCCTACATGTCATAAAAATAACTAACTTCACTGGTTAGTTAACTCCCGTGTAACCCTTGATTACTCTCATTTTTAGAGTAAAATCCCCTAGAACAACCTGTTGAGCCATTCCTTTCTTTTTGTACACCATATTATATGTTTCGTTACACCTTTGCACCTTAGCCTACCGTGTAGATTAAGCCTATTTCTCTATGTTGCTAGTTGCTTTCGTGTAAAGTCTTGTATTTCCTATGTCAAAGTGAAATTTTTCTATCTCTGTAATGGTCGGGAAATTGCACAATGCAATGGGAAAATATGTAGCTCGTAAGTTTTGCTACTTTTCGCTATTATGAATTATGTCCGATGAAGAAGTACTACAAGGAAAAGATTATCCGGATAAATTATGAAAGTAAAGACGGTGGAATCAAACCGAGGTATTATGTATTATAAAAAAGAAAAAAAAAGAAAGAAAAGAGAAAAAGCAAAAAAAAAGAGAAGGAAGAAAAATAGTCGTTTCAAAAAGAAGTTTATACTGAAGGAATCACTTAGAAGGATCGATTATTCGTTGATACGTTACAAAAATCAACGATGTTAAGTTTTGTAAAAAGTGGCCGATATCACCACTTGTGTAAAAGTATGTAAAGAGCGGGATGTAAGGGAAGTTGACCGTTATGGGAATGTCAACTTTGGTTGTCTTTGTCATTTCTGTGATCGAGGCGTCTGTCTATATATTCGAGTCTTTGTCATGGAACGGTCGGGGGAAAGTTACTAGCAACCGCACCTTATTTGTTGGCTTAATCTATTTGTTTTGTGAATTTTATTTAACAACCATTTTACTTCCCTTTCCTAGCAACTAACCTTAGTGTCTACTCGAACGAGGACTTGTTCGAGCATGCATGTCTATTCTGTCGTTACGGCCATGTATGCATGTCTCAGCTGCCTTGTTGGATGATGACTTTTGGTGAAAGTTAGAAGGTCCCTACCCTATATCATTCTTCATCCTAACCGCTGGTTAAACACGAACAGGGATGTGTTCGGATTGTATATGTCTATTCCGTCGTTACGGCCGTGTATATACGATACAGCTGCCTTGTTGGTGTGGTACTTATGGTGAAAGACTGTTGAATGATCAACTGTAAGCCTTCTTAACCTAATTTAGCTTTTGACTTGTTCTTTCATAGCTTTAGCGGTGGAGATGTGTATCCTTGCCAAGCTTATGATACGAAACTAATCATGACCGAGCAATTGAGCGTACTACTTAAATGTTGCACCCTAGATTAGTTGAGTGATCTGAGTGTTTTCATTTCTATATTTCGTGAGGAGCTTGGTTATGTACAGGTGATTAGGACAAAACGATGCTTAAACGGAAAATCCTTAACTTCGGTTCGGGACACATTTTCATAAACTAAACTTTTTTTCTAAAGTCTACTTGAGGACAAGTAGGATTCAAGTGGGGGATATTTGATGACATCAAATAACGTCACTTTATTATATCATTTATCCCATCTATTTTTCCCACTTTTATATAATTATTGCATTAACTCAGGAGTGTTTTGTGAAGATAAGCTAAAAGGCTCATAAATTGGAGATAAATTGAAGACATTTGAAGATTTCGCATTTCACAATACGCGTTCGAACTAAGAGATACGGCGTATCTGCGCCAAGACTTCACAAGAAAACGCGTTTGACTAATTCCCAATACGGCGTATCCATGCTATCTATATACGCCGTATCCATGAAGATAACTATTCGAAGATACAGTAAATCAAGTAAATTGGGAATGATATCAAAGATTTATTACGAACGTAGCACGCACTCTAAGGAATCCAGCCCAATACGCCGTATCGACCTATCTGGATACGGCGTATCGAGTATTTTTCATCAATTATAAATAGGAAGACTCAAAAATAAGTTTTAAGTGTGCAATATCATATTCTTTACACCATACTCATCAGAGACGAATTTTAGAAGAGAAGATCAGCCATAAAGGTCAAGCATTGATCACGACTCCATAGAAGACATCGTGTAATTTTTACTCTCTTAATCGTTCGATTTTAATTGTTTGATTACGCTTGTATAATTACAATGGTTGTGGGCTAATACCCTCGGGTATTAGCCATCTTAATGAAAGTTCAATGTTTGGTTTATTTTAAAATTGATTTCTTAATTTATCATTGATTGTTTAATTATGTTTATCACCTCATACTCGTTTATATGTTTGAATATGCGACCTATCATTCAACTGGGTCTAGTGTTACGGACCAAGTAATCTAGATACCAGGATAACTCTGCATATCGTGTCTTATATTACTGGACCAATAGTGTTGATCCCTTCTTGACAGATCTTACTTAGCTTGTTAAAGCTTAGTTATATTGGATAGATCCAAGACAACTATAGTAGAAACTAAGATTGAGAATATCACAAACTATGCGGAATCTAGTTTGCAATACTAAGAAGAACAATGAAACAGTAAAAACAAGATCTTTACTAAACTTTCAATATATTGAATACTATTTTGAATTACAAAATAGCTATGAATACTAACTATGATTGCTATGCAAACTATGAATACTAATATGAAAACTAATTTCTAGATCTATGCCTTAGAGTTCCTTTTATACACCAAAGAAACTCTAATGGGCTTACAAAACGCGTCAAGTGATCATGCATATCTATTCCTAATATAACTCATGCGTATCACTTTAGTAGTACTAACTATATAACAAACAGTACTAACTAACAGTACTAATAAACTGGCAATACTAACAATTTGTACTGACAGTACTAACTAAGCTTGACAGTACTAAGTCTTCGCATGGCAGTACTAAGTTGAACCAGCAGTACAAAGTTGTAGAAGCCCTTAATTCCCAACAATAACTCCGGATAATTCCTTCGATAATTCTTCATTCTTCGGACGTACCAATAATTATGTTGGTAGTAAATATACATGAGTTTTGACTACTTTATATATTCCCATTTGCAATGTGAAAATTTCTTTCCAACCATACCAAAGATAGAAAATTAACACAAGACTCGAGAAATACATACTTTACACTTTAAGCAACTAGCAACTGATAAATAGACTT
>BQNB010198519.1:0-11129 GCA_026074375.1 Tanacetum coccineum | reverse complement strand
AATCAGCAAATAGGATGCTTTATGCGGATGCGTTTAATTGTGACAAAATTCTACGTGTCTAGGTCTTAGGAAGAAGTAACGCCTAAGTCTTAAGAATGATATGCCGCCTCGAGATAAGTATTCATTGCACTAAATAAACAAACCAACGTTCTAATTAGATAAGTCATGGTTAATATAATTTTCTTATATTTGGCTAGACCACTCTTCTATCTTTTATCTGTTTGCTTGCGTTTAATTGTGACAGAATTCTACATGTCTAAGTCTTAGGAAGAAGTAACGCCTAAGTCTTAAGAATGATATGCCGCCTCGAGATAAGTATTCATTACACCAAATAAACAAACCAACGTTCTAATTAGATTAATCATGGTTAATACAGTTTTCTTATATTTAGCTAGACTGCTCTTCTATCTTTTATCTGTCTGCTTGCGTGTGTTATTGTGTCTTAAGTTGATCTAAGTCACCACAAACCTATGCCAGTCTCTCAGGCTTAAAACCTCCCCTTATCCGTTAGAATTAGGATTAACATAGGTTTAACATAGGTTTAATATAGAATAGAATTAACATAGTTTAAATTAACTTAGTTTAGTTAACCAAAATATTGATAAAATAAAATATTAGTTCTCGCTCTTAGTGATTGACACCCTACTTACCACAAAACTCCATCTGATTGGGTACACTGCCCGTTAAAGTATTGTTTTTGGTAAAGTCGGCAAAATATAAATTTAAAACTTGAATACTCTAAAATAAAACCTACATGACAACACAATCAGCATCTCACCATGTGGTAGTGGAATTCGAACTACCCTCTCATGGCAGACAATTTCAGCCCTATGTCTGGACGACCAGTCCATCCCTACAATTACATCGAAGCTTCCGTGTTTGAACGGTATTAGGTCGATGTCAAAGGTATGTCCTTCTATTTCCATTTTACAACCTTGTATAACCTTATCGATCTCTACTAGTTGTCCACTAGCTATTTCAATTTCTTAACTAAAACCTAGACTACTGGACTTTATGTCTAATAGAGGCATGAAGGTAGTGGAAACAAAGCTATAATCGATACCAAAATCAAACAGCATCATAGCATAGTGGTCGTTTAAAGAGAACATACCTGTCACAATGTTCGGGTCTAAGCGAACTTCCTTTGTTCCCATCATGAATGCTCTTCCACGTGCCGGATTGCCATTTTTCCCACGACCCTGACCTCCCTTAATATCCAAAGTTTAATTTAGATGATTTCCTCCTTGTCTTGGTGCTCGGTTTAACCTAGGGCATGATGCCTTATAGTGATCAGTACCACCACACTCATAACACGCCCCATGAGCTGCTGTCAGGTTTCTGGCATTTAGTGGATTTACCAACTTGGGCCCCACCTTATAATCCTTGGCAAAGTGCCCTAAGTGGTTGCAGTTCGTGGACGTACGACAAGGCGTCTTGGGGTGATGGTGGAAATTATAGTTTGCACATTTAGATGCCAAACCCGTGTACTCTTTCCTGACAGGGTTGGTAATTGTGACAAATACTTTTCCAGTTTTAGCTCTCTTATTTCCACCCTTGACATTTCCTTCCTTACTCGACTCACCACCGTCTCCTCTTCTCTCACCAGTCCTCTTCAATGATCCATTCCTAACTGCCTCATCGGTTAACACCCTAGCTTTTAGTATAGCATTCTGAATCATAGGGGGTTCATTTGCTGCCACCATCCCACAGATCTGTGGAGCAAGGCCATAAATGTACCTTTCAATCCTTTTGGTCTCAAGGGTAACCAAGTGAGGGACTAACCTAGAAAGCTCATGGAATCGGTCAGTGTAAGCTGGATGACCAGCTCCAACGTCAGAGTGACTCCAGAACTCTGCTTCCAACCTCTGCATTTCGTTGCTTGGGCAGTACTCTCCTATCATCAATGCCTTAAAATTTTCCTAGGTCATGCCCACTGCGGCTTCACGACCTCAAGTCCTGACCTTGAAGTTCCACCATGTCAGTGCTCTACCGATTAGCGAACCAGCAGAGTACTTGACCTTCTGGTTGTCTCCACAACTACTGATATCTTATACTGCCTCCATTTTCTCAACCCAACGAATGTAAGCTACCGCACCACCCTTACCATCAAACTCCTTCGGCTTACATGCCACAAACTTTTTGTATGAACATCCATTCCTACCGTTTCCTACGTTAGCATTCCTATCATCTTCCTGCATGTTGTCGTTAGTGGCGTTGTCGTTTTGGCTTCCGTTGATCCTTTGATTGCTGATGTGATCACCTACTTGAGCGACGATAATATAAAGTAGGGCTTGCAACTGCTGAGCGATGATGGTGGAAAAGTCAGGGACTTCATCGACACCTCCATTCACTCTATTACCTCGGCCACCTTGATTGCCAGTTCTTCCACCAACTCTGCCCGCTTATTCTCCAGACCTCCCGCCTCCTCTACAAGCCTGTCCACCCGTCCTTCCACCTCAAATTGCAGCAGTGCATTGACCAGCATTGCGTGTTGTCATTGTTGGAGCCATTATCTACACGAGGGAGGATATAGGTGAGCATTAAGTAGGAGGGGAATTTCGCATATAGACGGCCCTAATATATTATTGTTTGAATCGCGGCCTTAACTATTAACATCGATTTGATTGAGCAGGATCACCAAGTCCGCGTGGGTCGTGATGCATCTATAATTAGGTTGGCCACCGTACTTATATATGTCTCTTTTCCCAGTTATACTCAGTATTTGGCTCACACAGTCTAATGATTGACTTATCTAAGATGATAGACGATAATTATGTGTAAAAACAAGTATAAGCGGAAACCACATACGTAGATCCTATTATACAAGCTATATGAAGGTTCCTAGGTTATAGTCTAGGCCAAACCACCTAGTTCTTTATAACCATTGGCTCTGATACCAATCTGTCATACCCCGACTAAGGCGGAAACACGAGGCGTGGCAGAGGATTGATCATCATAACACATGGTGTCATTATAGAGAAAACTAAAATGCATTCCAAATAAAGTGTCACGACATCCTCTGAACACAAGTGGAACCTTGTGTCGTGACTTGTCGATTTACATCTCATAGTTGGTGTTATTACAAAGCCGAACTCTCAAACTTGGAGTATCATAAGTCGGAGATTATTCAAATACATAACCATAAATGAAACATCCTAAATGCAGTCCGCCAAAGAAAGATCCACAAGGGATACGCTTAGGTCTGCTAAAGGCCTTCTATTCTGACTTCAACGAGCATTTGCTTCACCTGAAAATAATACTCAAAAAGGTCAACATAAAGTTAGTGAGCTCGTAGGTTTAGAGTGTAAACCCACTTGTTGTGACACCATTTAAGTAGGACAGTTGTGCAATATAATAGCGGAGTGCAAGCAGTATAATTAGCATTCCAACAGTAATCATAGAAATCATATCATACTCTAACATTTCATTAAGTCAACAATTCATTAGTAGTCCAAGCGCTTATGGTCCTCCAAACCTATCGCCTACCAGCTAGAGCTACATAGTCGGCTAAGTAGTTGTAAGAATTAATCCCAATAACATGCATGAACATATACAACAGTATTCACTTACGCACTTATAGGCACATAGCATTGTCCAAAAACATAGAAGTAGTTTAGCACATGAGTAAAACAGTTTGAAATAGATTTGAGAATCATTTTCCCCGAAGGTAAATAGTTTAAAAATGAGGCTATGAGAACTTACCTTAATAGAGATGAATAGTAGTTGAGAATTAGATGGCCAAATAACAACGTACAATGGCGTTCAGTCATGACCTAGCAATTTTCCCGACTTAGAAATATGTTTGAAATGGGTATTTAAAGTTGATGCATAAGTGTTGGGTTTAGTTCCTGAGCCCTTCAGTTTTTCAGTAGATTTAAACCTAAAATCTCCTAAGTGTTTCGCAAGCTGAATTCTTTCAGTTTGAGTCGCTGAAGTTTCTTCGGTGTCAGCTCTTCAGGTCCTTAGAAGATTGGGAAGTATCTTTACTTCAGTGTATGTAGCGGTACAAAAACTGAAGAAGGACTCTTGGAAAGAGCTTCAGTTCAGCTTGGTTGACAATTCCAAACTGAACGTTGTCTATCTCCTTAACAAAAGTTGAAACGTGTTGTTTCACTTCTAGAAGGTTTACAAGGCTGGAAAATGATTGCTTTATGTCAAAAGGAATAAAGCAATCTCCTTGGGAAATGTTACTTAAATGTTACTTCTAAAGTTAGTATAGAAGTACATCAACTTTCCTTAAAAGACTGTACCTGGTACTATAAAGCATGTGTACATTAAATGGTAGCTCAACCACCCTTTTAATGCTTGACATGTGTATTAGGTTAACTTGTAAACCCTAATCTCTTTGCCTATAAAAGGAAAGGGATTCCGAGAGTAAATGTTATCTCTTCCAATTAATTTGATCAACATTGAAGAGTTCATTTATCTCTTAACCAAACTGAACAGTACTACAGAAGTTGAAGCTTCAGTTTAGTCATAAGTAGTTTGTTTTCTTACTCTCTTAACTTTGGTTAGAGTTTAAGTTCGAAGGAGTAACACCCTAATTGTCATTCAACCACCATGCTATTCCGCAAGCAAGGTGTGTCATAGATTCTTTATTTGATTCTAATAAAAGTCTATACGTTGAAAAGTACTTATGTATGTTTTAAACTTGTTCTTTATATTGTTCATATATAATTGTTTAAAACTTACTTTGTTGTCATGAAATCTGATTAGTTTAAACTTGATAAACCTTACATCAGATTACAAGGGAGCAACAAGTGGTATCAGAGCCATCTGGATTATAAAATCCCTTTAAAAGGATATATATAAAAAGGCTCAAAGATTTTTAAAATCAAGATCCATCTTAAATGGCAACAGTAGAAGTACCACAGACTCTTGAATATAGGGGTGGCTAGTTAAATGTAGCTTCTGTAATAGAGGTAGAAAATTTCACCAATTGAAAAAAGATATTTATGTGTCATATCATTGGTATTGAACCTCAATTTGAAAATATCATTTCAAATGGTCCTTTTATCCCTATAGTAGTTGGTCAAAGGAAGCCAAAAAGACAATGGACTACAGATGAAAGAAAGGGTGCTAACTTAGATCAGCGACTCAAAAGTCTCATCATGTCCGTTCTTCCAGATGACCAAATAAATTCTGTCATAAACTACTTAACTACAAAATCTACTTGGGATGACCTGATACTATATCATGAGGGGCCCTCTGATGTGAAAAAAAGTAGGGTTATGGACCTGAGATTGTGCTATAACACCTTTAAATTCAAAGAAGGTGAATCTCTAACACAAACTTTCACCAGATATAAAGCCTTGATGAATGAGTTAGTAAATGATGGCATTAAACTTTCAAAGCTTGAAATAAATACTGGGTTTATAAATGGGTTACCAAAGAAGTGGCTAAGTTTCTGCCAAAGTCTCGGAAACACAAATCATGTGAAAGATTCTGAGCTTGCTTCTCTATTTGGTTAACTCAAATATGAAGAAAACCTAATAGACATTATTTATGAGACTGAAAAGAGCAAATCTCTTGGCTCTGCAACACCTTTGTCAACTGACTTCTTTTCCACCTTTATTGTCCACGACTTTCAAGATAGTCCTGATGATGAAGAGGATACAAGAAGCAGTCATGAGTATCTAAATGACTTAGAGGAAGAATACCAAGCAAGAGCTCTTTTAGCCAAATCTAAAAGTTTTTTCAAAAAGGGTACTTAAAGGTTTAGCAATGCAAAAGCAACTGACCAAACTGAATGCCACAAATGTGGCAAGAAGGGTCATGTTGTAATATATTGTTTGTCAAAAACATCAGTTCCTTCATATTAGTCACCTTTTCAACCAAAACTTCTCCGTTCATCTAAACACAAACCTGAACCAAGGCATACCAAAGACTTTAAAGCCAAGTACAACAAAGTCAAAGCTAAACTAGCCCTCCTCAGCTCTAGTGCCTCAGCTCCTAGTTCGTCCTCAGGCAAAAACAAAGGTCTATTTGCTGAATCATATGATTGAGATGAAGAAGAAGTATCATTTGATGACAATGAAGTACGTGATGTTAAAGCTCTTATGGCTCTTGCTGATGAAGAAAGAGTTTCTATTAGCAAAGAAAGTGCCAGAAATGGTGAATGGATTAAGATCTCTATAAAAAAGTACACACTCTTCTTGAAATGAAAAATAATGATGATAGAAAATCCTTTCTAGATTATCTGTGTATTGATCTAAACTATGTTGAAGAACAAAGAAACAATCTTATGTCAAAACATAGGAATCTGGTTCAAGAACTAAATACATGCAAAGAACAGCTTTTGGTGTTAAAGCAAGCAAAGCTTGATCTTCTTACCATGCAGCATGTAAACACTGAGATTCTCAAGAGTAATGCAAAACTTAGAAATGATTTGAAAGATAATCCTCAATTTACAGAAATCAGGTAAACCGTTTTTAATAAAGTGTAATCCCAGTGTAATCAGTTAACAAATCCCTACTCAAAAGAAGAAAAATCTTAGGAATGGATCAACTCACTAAAAGATAACCTATTTGATGACAATGAAGTAACTAAAGTTAAAGCTCTTCAGCAGATAACTCAGAGGTATCAATTACTGGTAGTAATAAACCTAAGTTATCTGAAGCTAAAGACTCTACTCTGTCAAATCATGATACTTGTAAGGTACCCTCAAATGAGTCACAAAGAAACATAACTAACCACTTAGTTGTTGTCTCTGACTCTTCAACAACTGATTATGATTCAGCTGATGAATCTTTAGTCTGTAGCACCTCCCCTTCTTTCACTAGAGAAGCTGACTAGTGCTGAACTTGTTTCTGGACCAAAGACTATCAAATCAATTTTGAAGTCAAATCCACATTTAAAGCTGAAACTTTAAAAGGTATCACAATAAATGATGTTGGGAATTATATTTGAGTTGATAAGACAAAAGATATGAAAGATGAAGGACTTAAAAGGCAAAGGAGGAATTCTTCAAAAGATAGAAGATTTTGAAGATTCTGAAGATAAACTTAAATGTTAAAAAGATTTATTAATATCTTTATTTGTTCTTATCCTTTGTAAACCTAATATCTCTAGTATATAAAGAGATATAGGTCGTATTGTTTTTGGTGTGTCAAGATGTAAAACACCAAGAAAAGTGTGTGTGTTCTAGGAGTCAAGTTCTCTAAGGAGATGCCTAGGTTTAGTGTTTTAGCCTCAAGAATCTTATGATTCCTGTTAGATTAGGTAACCGTTCTACCATTTGATCAAGGTAGAATTGGGGATTGTAGTAGTCATGTATCATAGAAGATAATGATGAAAAAACTTGTGTTAATAACAATGATTCTATGTATTGAATATTCTGCCTTTGTTATTAATTTATCCTAGATATAAGATCTAAACAATCTGAGCTTACAATGATTCATTAGACTTCACAAATGAACCTTCCTCAGCTCCTGCTAGAGGCAACAAAAGTTCTTCAGTTTCTAAAACTAACTCAGCTCCTACCGGTAAGTTAAAAAATGTGAAAATAGATTATCCTCCCTTGGCTATTGTAATGAAAGAACTCAATGAACTAAAATTACAAATTAGCAAGAATAAATCTTCTTGCTTCAAAAACAAGAACTCTCAACAGGTTCCTCCCAATGCACTTCAAAACAAATATAAAAATCAATTCAAAATGAATTGTGAACTGTGTGGACAAAACAATCATCTCTCTGAGAATTGTTATGAAGTCTTGTTTTGTAAAAAGTGCAAGAGAACAAATCACAGAACATGTGATCATATTGAATTTATGTCTTCCATGAATATAAATTAGTATCATATTGATCAAGGTGAATCTTCCTCAAGATCTAGACCTGCAAGGCCAGCAATACCTTTTCCTTCCTGCATACATTATGGATATAATGACAACAAATCTGATGATTGTGCATACTATCCTATATGTTAAATATGTGGAATCTATGATCATGATACTCATGGTCATAACAGTATTATTTCTCTAAGAAGATGAATCAAACCTAGAAACCCTCAACATGTCACAAAGAACTGTGAAACATGTGGTAGCAATGTTCATACCACATTTGATCACAATGACATTGAGTGGTTTAAGAAAAGAGAAGCTCTTCAAGCTAAGAAAGTTGAGTTTTTTAAAGCAAGTAAGACTGAATCGTCAATTACTCTAAGATCAAAGACTCTCACTAAAAGGTGGGTTTCTAAACAAAACTAATCATCCTAACCCTATTTTATGCAGTGTAACATCAGGAAATCTTTATTATGTTTGAACAACTATCGTTCAAAACATACATTACTTGCACAAATATGGGATGTACCAAGACCTGAAGGAATGTACGAAAATCACTACACATACATTACTAAAGGTTATGGTTATGGTATAGTTTTCAAAAAGGAGGGAAAGTAAATGTTCCATAGCATGAACACTGAAATGCTTTTAACAAATGTGAATTCTTCATAAAACCTTATGAAAAATCCATTGTTATTAAAGTAGAAATCTCACCTGACCGATATGGTCAAAATGATCAAATTGATCACAATGATAAAAAATGATCATCCATTTCAAACTGATGAAATCATTAATGATGATCAGTTTGAATAAAAAAACACACCAATGAAAACAATTTCATTGAAAACCTCACAAAACTGAAGGTGTTCATATTTCTAAACTCTCATCCTCTCCAAATAGAAGATACTTCAGCAAATGATACAATTCCAATTCTTCTCAAAAAAAGGAAGGAACCTGACATTGTAATCATAAGGCATAAATCATGATAAAATCCTGCTCTAGTTGCAAGACTTGGAGCAATCAGGATCTTTCTTGCCTTACCACATACATATACTTCATAGGATGTCAATAATACATTCCTCAATGATAAACTAAAAGAAGTATATGTCAAACAACCTCTAGGTTTTGAGATAAAGTGAATTCATCAACCATGTTTGTAAAATGGATAAAGCCCTTTATGAACTTAAACAGGTTTCAAAAGCATGGTATGAAACTCTCTTAACCTATCTCACTGAATACATCTTTGTAAGAGGTATGATAGACAACACTGTTTATCTACAAAACTCAAACAAAATGTGATTTTGGTACAAATTTGTGTTGATAATATTATCCTTGAGTCCACCAGCACAAAAGTGTGCAAACAGTTTGAGAAACCGATGACTCAAAGATATGAATAAAGCATGATAGGTGTCCTCACCTACGTCCTTAAATTTCATATTAAACAATCTGAAAGAGGCATTTCAATTAAAAAAGAGAGAGATGTGAATGATCTGCTGAGAATGTATGACAAAATTAGTTCATCAGTGAATACTCCAATTATGCCCTCTAACATGTTAGGACCTGATCTTAATGGTAAAGCTGTAAATGAGTCTTAGTATAGAGGTATGATTGGACCACTAATGAACCTAACTGCAAGCAGACCTAACATTCAATCCTTAAGTGATCTCTATGCAAGATTTCAAGCAAACAAAGAATCCTACCTTAATTCTTAACTGATCTCTATGTTGAGAATTTTCAGGTACCTAAATAGTACTCCCAGTCTTGGTCTTCAGTATTCAAAACGTTCAGGTCTTGACCTAAAAGGATAATGAGACTTTGACTGTGCTGAATGCAACATGGACAATAAAAGCACTTCAGATGCTTGACAGTTGCTTGAAGGTAAGCTTGTTTACTGAAGTGCAAATAAGCAGCAATCTATAGCTATGTTCTCAACTGAAGCTGAAGATATAGCTGCTGCTGTATGTTATGCCATCATACTATGGATAAAGAGTTAACTTATTGACTATGATATCATATATGAAAAGTTACCCATAACAATCCAATTTTGCACTCAAAAAAACAAAGCTCATTAATGTCAGATCAAGAATCATACTCTTAAACGGGACATTGAATTCCTTTCATTCTAACTCAATATCAACTTGATGATATCTTTACCAAGCCTCTGGATGAGCCAACTTTCAAAATATTAATTGTTGAACTAGGTATGCCGAACATTGATTCAAAACCTAAAGCTTCAGTACTAACTGAAGAAAACTGAAGCTTTAGCGCTTTCATCCAAAACAGAACAAATTTTCATATATTAATCGTCAGTTCAGTTTTTGCATACAACCCTTAGCTTGTTTAAGTGAAGTAACTGAGCAATCACATATGTCTCGTTCATGGATTTGCATGAGCATGTGTGATTTCGTCGCCTTCGCTGGAGCACAAACATTGGTCAAGTCAAGAACTGAACAAAACTGATTCATTTTCTTCGAGTTCACTTTGTAAAATGATTTTATCTAAGTCTTCAGTTGTTTCTCGAGTGAAGTATCTGAGCAATCACATATGTCTCATTCATGGACTTGCATGAGCATTTGGGGTTTTGTCGTCTTCGCTGAAAGATTGATGATGATGATGAAGACTATAATAATCTGTCCAGCATAACATAACACCAAACCTGAACCTAGTTTAGCTTTTTCAAATATCAATCTCAAGGTCAGTTTTTAAACAAATGTGATCCTCAAAAGTAATATTTTTTATTAAAATAATTTTCTTTTCAAAGAAGTTGTTTAATTAAGATATATAAATATAGGACATCTAAAAGTTAGAATGACCTCATCATTTTTCTCTCACCTACTTTTTCAGTGAATAGACGATTGTTCACTGTTCTAGGTGTTAGATACACACTTTGCTGACTTTCATTTAATACAAATTTTAGCACACATATTGAAAACAAACCCTAAACATTCCCCATAACTTTATAAACTCTAGATTTCTTTTCACCAACTCATAACTTCCAAATGAAAGTTATCAAATTGTCAAAGATAAAAGTGGAAAATTCTCAAATCATATATCCCACCACACCTATCACAACTCATTTTCTCACAAACACATATCAAAATCACCAAAAACATACACACTCATAATCCAAAACAAATCAAATCATCAAAACCCTAATCATATCAAATGGCAAACCAAGAACAAAATCCTCCATAACAAGAACAACCCTTTGTTGCTGCTAAACAAGTAGGCTTTAACCTTGAAGATATCATCCTCAACACAAACAATAAGGTTGCTCTTCTATACCCAGAACACAATAACAAAGATCACTTCAAATGTGTTTTTGATTTCATTTCCAAATGTTGTCTTAGAA
>BQNB010198518.1:0-11129 GCA_026074375.1 Tanacetum coccineum | reverse complement strand
AAGACACTTTTGAAGCAACAATATGAAAATTTTAGTGCATCAAGCACAGAGTCTCTTGACTCTATCTTTAACAGGCTCTAGAATATTGTAAGTAGGCTTGCAATTTTGGGTGTAATCATCACTCAAGAAGACTTCAATTTAAAATTTTTGAGAAGCTTGCCTCCTGAGTGGAATACTCATGTTGTAGTCTGGATGAATAAGGTAGAAATTAAAACAAGAGCATCGATGATTTGTACACCAACTTAAAAATTGTTGAACTAAATGTAAAGAAATTTGTTGGTGCAAGTAGTGGTGCTCAAAACTTGGCCTTTATGACTGCTCCAAGCACTAGCAGTACTAATGATGTTAATACTGCTAAACCTACATATGAAGTTAGTACCGTTAGCCCTAATGTTAACACTGCTAGTCCTCAAGTTAGTACTACTAACTTCAGTGATAATACTATGTATGCTTTCATGGTTGAGAATCCCAATGGTTCAAATCTCCTACAGCAGGACTTAGAGCAAATTCATGAAGATGATATGGAAGCAATAGATTTGAAGTGGTAGCTCTTTCTGCTAAGTGTGAGGGAAAAGAGTTACTTTCAGAGGACAGGCAAGAAAATTTTCATTAATGCTAATGATACTGCTGGGTATGATAAATCCAAGGTAGAGTGTTTCAACTGTCACAAGATGGGACACTTTACCAGGGAATGTAGAGCACCAAGGAACAAAGAGGGTCAGTTTAAATATCAAGACAACACTAGGAAGCAAGAAAAAGAAGAAGACACATCTTCAAAGGCAATGTTGGCTATAGATGGTGTAGGTTTTGACTGAAGTGATATGGCAGAAGAACAGGTTCAGAAAAACATGGCTCTAATGGCGTTTTCAGACTCTGAGGTATATAACGGTAAATTTTGCACTAAAACTTGTCTGAAAAACTATGAAATTCTTAAGAAATAGTGTGATGATTTAATTGTTAAGCTTAATCAAACTGAATTTATAGCAACTACTTATAAAAGAGGTTTAGCAACTATAGAAGAACAACTTGTCACATACAGAAAGAATGAGGTTCTTTTTAGTGAAGAAGTTGCAGTTCTTAAAAGGGAAGTAGCTTGCAAAGACTATAAAATAAATGTGCTTAAAAGTGAGTTTGAAAAAATTAAGCAAGAAAAAGAGGGTATTGAATTCAAAATTGAGAAATTTGATAATGCCTCAAAGAGCCTAGACAAGTTGTTAGGGAGTCAGATAACTGAAAAAAGTAAAAAGGGTTTGGGATATAATGATGTTCCTCCACCATATCCTTTGATCTATAATGGACCTACAAAACTTGATTTGTCTTATTCTGGTCTTGATGAATTCAAAGTCCCTGAATTCAAAAGTTAGGGTTCTAAGGATAGTAAGCTAGAGTCTAACATTGTTTATGATAAAAAAATCAGATGATTCTAAAGAAAATTCTGATGACTCTTTGGTAAAAGAACAAGTATTAGAAGACACAGGTAGCTTTGTTAAGTCTCCACTTAATGTTGATAAAGAAATTGTTTTTCTTATTGATAAAGAGATAGAGTTTGTCAAACCTAAAAATCATGAAAAACCAGTTAAAAGGTCTGCTAGGTATGCTGAGATGTATAGATCACAAAGTCCTAGGGGGAATCAAAGAAACTGGAATGGACAGAAGTCCAATCAACTAGGAAGTGATTTTGTTTAGAATACTAACTATATAATACTAACAGCATTAACTATTAACTAACAATACTAACTATACTGGCAGTACTAACATTTGTACTGGCAGCACTAACTATTACAACTAGCAATACTAATAACTTAGACTATTTTCTTTAAACTTCAACAGCAGTATCAATCTTGAACCAACAGTAGTAAAGTAGTACTGGCAGTAGTAACTCAAAATTCCCAACAATCCTCCCCTAAACTTGATATTTACTTGTCAATCATCAAGTTTCTTCGGTTTAAGCATCTTGGTCATTAGGTGGATGTATCCAAACATTTTACTACTCTTCAAGTATTGATTTGATGAACTTGATAAGCTCAAATGCCATAGTACTTTCTTCTTCAGCTTCTAACTGCAAGTTCAGCATCTTCTCCAATAATTCTTGATCAGTGGGTACTTTTTCTCTACTAGCATATTAATCTCCATAGGTGTACCATCCATAAACAGAGTGTGAACTCAGAATTTAAATTATTCCTATTTCAGCAATTGTATAACATTGGCTTTGTCCTGTCATTGCTTTGTCTTGTCATTTCTTTGTCTTGTCATTTCTTTGTCTTATCATTGCTTTGTCTTATCATTGCTTTGTCTTATCATTGCTTTGTCTTGTTATTTATTTGTCTTGTCATTTCTCTTCCTGGGTGGATGTATTCTCTTCTTTCTAAATCATCATTATGAAGATTCAACGTCTATATTTCCTCCTTTCCTTCTCTAAAGTCAGAGCACCTGTTTTGACAATATAGTACACATGTTATCATTTCCATGTGTTTCAGTCTACCTCGTCCACTTTTCCAGGTATGTAACCTCCTGTGAGAGGTAAAACATAAGGTTTGATTGGTACATTAGCCATCAATTCAAATTTATGTTCCATCTTGCCCTCCCTACTTCCAGATGTGTGACCTTCTGAGAGAGGTGGTTCATTGGGCTTTTCAAGCACTCTCTTAGACCTAGTCATGTTGCCAATAAGTACCCCCATGGTGTCTTGGGCCTGGGATGACACATATATCCATTCCTGGAAGAATTCAAATTAGCTTTGCCTTGTGGTCTGGCGGTCTCTAATTATGTTATTACTGTCCTGTGCTGCATCTAAGCGTGCAGCAGTTCAGTGGACTAGCCCTTTCCACACTGTACCACCCTACTTATAGATTAGCTTTCATCTGCTCCAAGGTCTTAAGGTACACTAGTCTAAGGTAACTTAGTGGCCTTTGTGGTTTTTCTACATGTTTGAGTCTTTCTTTTTCTTTGATATGTAGTTGGAGATGGGAGTAGTTGCTCAATGTGAGCTTCAGTTTGAGGTTCATGAAAAGTTTGGTTATGAGGTACAGGGTGTGGGTTGGGGTTCAAGGGGTGTTGCTGAACCTTTACCCTTAGGTGCTTGGTTATGCACCAACAGTATCAACGGTAACAAACAGTACTAATATTAGTCTGTCAGTATTAATATTAGTCTAACAGTATGAACTTGTTCTCCAATAACTATGCAATAACATGCCTCTATTCGGCACAAGCACACTAGAAATAACTAGATAGATAAGTGAGAATTCATGAGGATCCATATCTATGCATAGCCCATGAATAAAAGTTAAGAACTGTTAACCAAAACAACATACCAGTTGTAAATCTTGAGATATCAGATTAAGCTTCAAATTCTTCTAAAGAGCATCTCCAAACCATGTCACGCATCAATCCACCCATGACAACTAAGCAGTACTAACTAAGCCTAGCAGTATAAACTTTTTGTACCAGCAGTACAAAGTTTCTTCAAATAGAGAAAGCTAAGCCCAGCAGTATTAAGTAACTGATCATCATGTTTACCTTCCAACTTCAATCCAAATGATACTTGTGCATAATCCGCTGCATTTATACACCATTAACCTCCCCTAAGATCATGCAGCTATAGATTAAGCATACAAATGCTTGCCACCAGAAAATTAAATCTACTCACATCAAAAACTTTAGTGAGCAAATCAGCTACATTATTATCAGTGTGTATCTTGACCATCTCTAGCAATTCTTCTCATAGGAGTCTCTAATGAATTAAGTCCGAATCTTATATATGCTTTGTTTTAGTATGGTTGACAGGTTTCTTGACAAACCACAAATGGCACTTCTCATTATCTACATGGGGATCTTTGTCTGCATAAAATTATATCCATGCTTGTGTGTCTCCATGATAGCTTGAACTTCCATCAGCTCTAGTTAATTTGTAAACATACATGTCTTTTGCTTCTATCTTTCCGAGCAACTAATATTCCTAATTCACAATAGGAAATTTTCTGGATAGTTTCTTATAGTCCACTTCACTGTAATCATTAGGAATTATCTTTAAACTTAACCTAAGTTTTTCCTTCTTTTTCTCATACTCTGCTGCTTCTTCTTCTGTAACATCCTTTGCAGATTTCACCACTTTTGGTTTCTTGGGTGACTTATGTATTGTATATGATCCTGCAACTCTTTTCAATCTTTTACCTGACTTCTGAGCTTCTTTCTCTGAATCCATTGGTGTAAAATCTTGAATCCTTTTTTGCTGTCTTTCATACAACCCCTGGATTTCTTCATAAGTCTTTCCTTTCAGCTGACTGTGTTTGTAACCACCCATGTTCTTTAAATAAGTCATCATAAGATTCCTTAATTGTGTTTTAGTAAGTGATTTGTTTTTTATTTCCTCTGCTCTTTCACTTGCTAACTGTTTCTTTCTCCTTTCAAAGAATTCTGCCAATAACCTTGCCCTTTCTTTAATTGTATACTTCTCTTTTTCTTCTTGTTTCATTCTAGCAACCAGTTCATAATCAGCATCCATCCTTGCCTGCACCTCATCAAACAATTTAGCTATAGCAACCTTAGAAGCCTCTTCTTGTCTTTCTCTTTATACTTTGAGTTCTTTATCCAATTTTGCTTGAAGTCTTAAGGCTACTTCAGCATCTCTTTGCATCTGTTCATCACCTTGAACCTTTTTCTTTGTCTTCTCTACAGATTCATTCTCCTGTAAAATGCCTTTACCTTTGTCTTTAGGATCAATGGTTAAAGTGTAGTTATTGATCTGACATGTCTAAAATCTTCATCCAAATTTCTAAACTCAACCCCTTTATCCTTAACTTCCTTTATCTTGATCAAAGTTTGAGCCATAGCCATAGTAACATCCTCATCATCAAAGACTGTTGTTGTTGTAGGAGGAGTAGATGGAGTAGCAGTACTAACTTTTGGCCTAGCAGTACTAACTTGATCAGCAGTACTAACATGTGAAGGTCTAGTAGTAGTTATTTGTTCAGCATCAAGCACATCAAAATCACTATCTATAAACATTGGCTTTGTTTTGTCATGACTCCTCCCCTATTTGGATGCATCCTTACCCAAACTTGTGTCAGTAGAAGTCTCAACTCTACCTTTAAACAATCTCCTCTACATAGGTTGTGGAGTTCTTGCCTTTCTCTTCTTTTCTAGTCTCTTGACCCTCAAGTTTAATCTGTTGATCACCCTATCTTGAGCAGTCTTTGTTTCCTCTAAGGCAAGAACCCTTTTTGTCAATGAGGTACAGGTTTCCATTAATTCCTCAATTAGTTCCATTCTACCCTCATCACTTCCAGGTGTGTTACCTCCCGAGAGAGGTGAATCATGGGGTGTAGGTGGTACATTATCTGTCAATTCAAAATGATATTCCATATTGCCCTCCCCACTTCCAAATGTTTGACCTTCTGAGAGAGGTGGTTCATTGGGCTTTTCAAGTACTCTCTCAGACCTAGTCTAAGTAGGAGCACCCCCCCCCATGGTGTCTTAGTGCCTGGGACTGTCACTTGTATCCATTCCCTGAGGAATGTCAACATTAGGCATTACCGTGGTCTGGTTTCTAATTATATTATCACTGTCATGTGCTGCATCTAAGCTAGCATCAATAGTGATAGCCCTTTCCACACTGCTACCCCCTCCTTATAGACAGCCCCATCTGCTCTAAGGTATTGTGGTACATTAGTCTGAGGTAACTTAGTGTCCTTGTTGGTTCTCCTACATTTTAAAGTCTTTCTTTTTCTTTGATATGTAGTTAGAGATGGGAGTATTTGCACAAAACGAAGCTTTAGTTTGAGGTTCATGAAAAACTGGTGGAGGTGTTTCAGTTTGAAGTGGTTCTGTTAGAGGTTCAGAAACATTTGGTTGTGAAGTAGAGGGTGTGGGTTGAGGTTCAGGAGGTGTTGTTGAACCTTCACCCTCAGGTGCTTGGTTTTGCACCAACATGGAGTCAGAAAGTGGAGTGTCTCATAAGTATCATTAAAAGGTTCTGGTAAATCTTTAAGCTGGTTATTCAAAAAGAGTTGTAAAAACCTTGGATATATGAAAAATCTCTTTAGATCCAAGTTCCTCAACATACTATCAAAAATTAAACTTTTGACCCTTTGCTAGACATATAACTGCTGAAGCCAAATTAGTTGGAAACTCATTCCAAGTAGTTGATTTTGAACTTATACAATAAAGGATGGTATGTATCAGAAACTTTCATTGAGGTGAGAATGAACCTTTTTGAAAAGTAAGTTTTGTAGAAAGCTGTTCATATCCCATCAATGCAAGGTTTTCAAAAATTTCCTCATTTGTTAGGCAGGCAATACCATCCTCATCATTAAAGAGAAGACAACTTCTCACTGATGATTCTGATATAACCACAACATAACCATCAATAATAGCATGTATTTGCTTCACTGAATTGACTGTTTTAGAAGTAGCAGTATTCCAAAACTGTTCAATGTAAAAAAGCACAGATAGTGGGACTTGTACATGCTGAGAGCATAATTGAGATCTTGAACATGTAGAGTGGAAGTTCCCATTGATGAAATCTCTACGTTTTTCTCTGACTTTCTAAACAAACTCCGACCAGTTGTATTGATTCGACAAACTTCAATCCGCCATTTCGTGATTGTTAAAGTTTGATAAAGCTTGTTAACTCCTGGATAAATCAATCTAACTATATTAGTGAAAACTGTGATGTGAATTTACAAGTTATACGGAATTTAACTTGTAATTACTTCAGAAGAAGACTATGTAACTTAATTTTGATTATATTGATTGTGTAATTTCTGCTGCAAGGTTCACAGATACACATCGTTGCCCAACTACACCACCCCCCCCCCCCCCCCCCCCCCCCCCCCCCCCCCCCCCCCCCCCCCCCCCCCCCCCCCCCCCCCCCCCCCCCCCCCCCCCCCCCCCCCCCCCCCCCCCCCCCCCCCCCCCCCCCCCCCCACAACAAAACAAAATAAAAAACAAAAACACAAAAAAAACCACCAACCCACCACCCCCCCCCCCACCCAAATCCAACCACCCACCCACCCCCCCCACACACCACCCCCCCCCCCCCCCACCAAACCCACCCCCCCCCCCCCACCCCCTAACTAACTTTGAGATGATGGTTTTTTAGAAAATGGATGTATCTTCTAACTATGCGTTAGGGGATTCCTTTTATACATAAGGAAACCCTATATGGTCTTCAAAACACGTATATTGATCATGCATATCTATTCTTAATATATCTCATGCATATCACTTTAGCTGTACTAACTATATAATACTTACAACATTAACTATTAACTAATAGCACTAATTATACTAGCAGTACTAATATTTGTACTGGTAGCACTAACTATTACAACTAGCAGTACTAATAACTTAGACTATTTTCTTTAAACTTCAATAGCAGTATCAATCTTGAACCAGCAGTAGTAAAGTAGTACTGGCAGTAGTAACTCAAAATTCCCAATAATCCTCCCCTAAACTTAATATTTACTTGTCAATCATCAAGTTTCTTCAGTTGGAGCATCTTGGTCATTAGGAGGATGTATCCAAACATTTTACTACTCTTCAAGCAATGATTTGATGAACTTGATAAGCTCAAATGCCATAGTACTTTCTTCTTCAGCTTCTAACTGTAGGTTCAGCACCTTCTCCAATAATTCCTTGATCAGAGGGTACTTTTTCTCTACTAGCATATTAATCTCCATAGGTGTACCATTCATAAATAGAGTGTGAACTCCACAATTTTTATGCAATTTCCATTTTAGCAATTTCTAATACAGTTGATTCATCCATAGTTCATCTTTTTCATCTGGGTCAAATAGCCATCTTAGATCTCCCCAAAGCAACAAATCATGTCCTTTAAGAGGATGATCTTGAAACCTTTCCTGAACTAACCTGTATAGGTCATTCAAGTCTTGCCTGTCAAGTCTTCTTAAGAAGGCTTGCAAGTCTCCATGATAGCTTGAACTTCCATTAGTTCTGGTTAATTTGTAAACATACATGTCTTTTGCATCCACATTTCCCAGCAACTTATATTCCCAATTCACAATATGAAATCTTTCGGATAGTGGTTCATAGTTCACTTCACTGTCATCACCAGAAACTATCATTAAGCTTAACCTAAGTTCTTCTTTCTCATTCTCATACTCTGCTATTTCTTCCTCTGTAACATTCTTTACAGATTTCATTACTTTTGGTTTCTTGGGTAACTTTTGTGTTGCATATGATCCTGCAACTCTTTTCAATCTTTTACCCGACTTCAGAGCTTCTTTCTCTGAATCCATTGGTATAAAATCTTGATTCCTCTTTTGCTATCTTTCATATAACCCATGGATTTCTTCATAAGTCTTTTCTTTCAGCTGACTGTGTTTGTAACCACCTGTGTTCTTTAGATAAGTCATCATAAGATTCCTCAACTGTGTTTTAGTAGGTGGTTTACTTCTGATCTCTGTAGCCCTTTGAACAACTCTAAACTTCCTTTGTGCTGCTATTGTCTCTACAAAAAATTATGCTCTTTCTTCAATGGTAAACTTCTCTCTCTCTTCCTGTTGCAGCTTTGCAGCAAATAAAGAATCAGCATCAATTCTGGCTTGAATTTCATCAAACTCTTCAGCCAAAGCAGCATTAATAGCTTCTTCTTGTCTTTGTCTTTCTTTTTAAGCTCTGTCCAATTCTGCTACCTCTTCCTCATGTAATCTTTGAGCTTTTCAATTTAAGCTAACCCTTTATCCCTTCTTTTTTACTTTCACTGGTTTCTCAGGTTCTTCTTCAACCAGTACACCTTTACCTTTGTCTTTTAGATCAATAGTTGGAAGAGGTTGAAGTGTTGTAGTTGATCTGTTTAGTCTAGGAGGTTCTTCTTCATCTATGAGAACTACTCCTCTTTCCTTTTCCTTTGCTTTCTCACTTCTCATCTTTACAAGTGTCTGAGCAATAGTGAGATCTTCATCACCAAATATAGTTATTGTTGTAGGAGGAGTAGATGGAGTAGCAGCACTAACATTCACAGGAACACTGGCAGCACTAACTTCTGGCCTAGCAGTACTAACTTGATCAGTAGTACTACCACCTCTTTCAACACTACCCTTGTCTTCCACAATCACTTTTGTATCAGCCCCATCAGTCAGGTTAAGCTTCTCTGTTTTATCATCATTCCTCCCCTGTTTGGATGCATCCTCACCCAAACTTTTGTCAGTAGAAGTCTCAACTCTGCCTTTAAACAGTCTTCTCTTTATAGGTTGTGGAGTTCTTGCCTTTCTCTTCTTTTCTAGCCTCTTGACCCTCAATTTCAATCTGGTGATCACTCTGTCTTGAGCGGTCTTTGCTTCCTCTAAGGCAAGAACCCTTTTTGTCAATGAGGTATAGGTTTCCATCAATTCCTGAATTAGTTCCATTCTACCCTCATCACTTCCAGGTGTGTTACCTCTTGAGAGAGGTGAATCATGGGGTGTAGGTGGTACAAAATCTATTAAATCATCATGATATTCCATACTGTCCTCTCCACGTCTAGATGTGAATCCGTTAAATCCGTTAAATCATCTTGAGAGAGGTGAATCATGGGGTGTAGGTTGAGGTTCAGGGGGTATTGCTGAACCTTCACCCTCAGGTGCTTGGTTTTGCACCAACATGGAGTCAAAAAGTGGAGTAACTTTTCCTAAATTTTTTTTACTTTTCCTTGCCATATTAGAGAAAACCTTTTTACTGTGTGTAGGTGTCTCATAAGTATCATTAAAAGGTTCTGGTAAATCTTTAAGCTGGTTATTCAAAAAGAGTTGTAAAAACCTTGGATACATTAAAAATCTCTTTGGATCCAAGTTCCTCAACATACCATCAAAAATTAATTTAGAAAAATTAAATTTTTGACCCTTTGCTAAACATATAACTGCTGAAGCCAAATTAGTTGAAAATTCATTCCAAGCAGTTGATTTTGAACTTATACAATGAAGGATGGTATGTATCAGAAATTTCCATTGAGGTGAGAATGAACCTTTTTGAAAAGTAAGTTTTGTAGAAAGCTGTTCATATCCCATCAATGCAAGGTTTTCAAAAATTTCATCATTTGTTAGGCAAGCAATACCATCCTCATCATTAAAGAGAAGATCACTTCTCACTGATGATTCTGATATGACCATAGCCTTGCCATCAATAATAGCATGTATTTGCCGACTGTTTTGGAAGTAGCAGTATTCCAAAACTGTTCAATGTAAGAAGCATAGATAGTGGGACTTACTGTAACAACTGAGAATTTTCGGAATTTTAAAGGACTATTTTAACCTTTGACTTTTCAGGTCCGATTTGACTTTTTGACTTTTTGACTTTTGGCCTTTTATTGTCACATAAAAGCGATTACCGCGTAACCAGTAATTTTTCTGTACATATTTAAAAGAGATATATGTTGTTCCTAAGTTGATTTATAAAAAACGAGCCACTAAATCACGTTTTCACAACTCAGATTCTAAAGCAGTTTGATGTAAAACGACATTCCGGACAACGTTTTAGTTTTGCCCGAGACCTGAAAACAGACAGAAAGTGACTGAAATGCCCTCGCAAGATTTTATAATCAAGAACAACGCGTACCGACAGGAAAATAATTAAATAATATTTAATTAACACTTGTTATTAAATAAAAATATTTAATAAGTTAGTCATCATTTTATTCAGTAACGTTTGTTGAAGATGCAAATATTCGAGTAAAAGATTATTTTACGGACAAAGTTTATCGGAAATATACAAATAAATAATAAACGTTTTAGATAAATTTTATAAACCGTTTATGAAAATTAGTCGAGTGAATACTCGTTTTTATGGGAAAACAATTTGGAAAACAATGGCGCAAGTTTCATGTTTTGAATCGGCCGTTAAGTAGTCCAAACGAGTCCCGAACCATTAATTAACGAAAATTACACTTCTAGTCCCGCTAGTAATATTTAACATTTCACCCCTTGAACTATGTGAAACTTGTCACTTAATTTTGAAGTTTTATTATAAATAAATTTTTTATAAAACTTTTCATTTCATTTTTTAAATAACAGACACACAAATCCTCTTTCTCTCTCTCCCAATGTTTTCGGCAGCCACTGGCCGCCGCCGGCCACCACTCAGCCGCCGCCGCCACCAGAAAACTTCTCCGGCGAGTTTTCAGTTTTCCGGCCAGA
>BQNB010198515.1:0-11129 GCA_026074375.1 Tanacetum coccineum | reverse complement strand
CTTCTAGTTTCCTACATTCTCTTTGTTTTATAATCAATTCAATAAAGCTTTGCATTGTATCTTTAGTTTCTACATGGTATCAGAGCAGGGTCGAAGTCGATATATATTGTCATCCTCCAGTCGTCAACTAACTATTGGCGATCTGGAGGGATCCTATTTAATGTTCATTGTTTGCTATTGTGGATCTGTTTGAATCGATTGATCCACTTGACTCGAAACCTATTATCACTGTTTGTTTAGGCATGAAGAAGAAAATTAAAAAGTTTGTCCGGTTGTTATTTGAAAAAATTGTTTTTGGTGGAGCGAATCTGGTGATTAAGATATTGATTGATTTGTTTTGAATTTTTTTTCGTTTGAATGGTCGCTTTGGAACACGAAGAAAACTCTTTGGATTTTGAGCTGTGATAGTCTGAATTTTCTATTTGTTTGTTTCCCTTTGATAAAGTAACTAGTAAGTTATGTCTTATACGACCAAACTTGGATTTCTTGTTTGAAGAATTTGTTATTTGCTCGACAAATTAAGAATTTGCTTTCGATATATTTGTTGATTATGCAAGGTTCGGTTATGGTTTTGTTTGTTCTAATTTTGTACATATATTGGTAATGCACTTTGGTCATGGTTTTGGTTGCTTGGTTATGTTGGTTACATCTGGCTCTGCATCCGTCTGGTTTTGTCTGGATTTGCTTCGTCGGATTTTAAGTTTGGTTTTAGATTAGTATTAGTTTTGGCATTGGCATTGGCATTAGTATTGGGATGATATTGATGTTGGTATTTTGTATTGTTTTTTGGTTTTGAATTGGTATTGACATCGGTATTTTGGTATTGGCATTGGCATTGGCATTTGCATTTGCATTAGCATTTGCATTTTCATTTCCATTTGCATTTGCATTTGCATTGGCATTGGCATTGGCAGTGGCATTGACAGTGGCATTGGCAATGGCAATGGCAATGGCATCGGCATCAGTATCTGCATCGACATTGGTATTGGCATTAGTTTTGTGTTGGTGATGGTGATGTTATAGTCTTAACAAATCCGACTGCTTCTTGAGTAGTTATGTGTAGCATCTCGGCATCAACGACATGTTTTGGTTCTGCCCGGTTTTGTTTGTTCTGGATTTAATTTCATCTGTTTGCATCCGTCTGAATATGCATCCCTCTGAATATGCATCCGTCTGAATATGCATCCGTCTGAATCTGCATCCGTCTGCATCTGCTCTCATTCATCTCCGTATTTGTGTGATTCTGTGCTCTGCACCTGCCCGGTCTGCTCTCGTTCATCTCCGTATTTTTGTTGCTCTGATTTTGGTTTTGCAGTGACTTTGGTCCGTCTGTTTGAGACTTGACTAATGTCGCCTTGTTACAGTTTGCATTGCATCGGAATGAGACTTCGTCTAACACCGAGTCTGCACTCTGGGACGCTCTGCTCTGTGTTTGTTTTTTAGTTTTTTGTTTATATTATGTTTGGCAAACTCCCAATGTTCATCGCTGCGGCATTGTGAGTTTGAGAGGGGATGCTAGCTAATAAGGCCTATAGGCCCAACCCACTTGTTTAGGCCCGTTTAGTTTCTAGGGTTAGGTTACTTTTGTCTTATAAATACTCTTGTATTCTCTTTGTTTTATAATCAATTCAATAAAACTTTGCATTGTATATTTAGTTTCTACAATTTTAACCTTTACTGTGAGTTATTTCGTGTGTAAGTGCATGTATTTGTACTTATCTCATACAAGATATAAATCTTTCTCTTTATTTTCCAAATGAGTGTTTAAATTATGTGCATAATTTGGTAATTTGGTAGGCAGGCTTGGTGGTGAAGGTGATTGATGGTGATGGTAGCGGCGGTGAACTTGAAATGTAAAACTTAATGGATGATCGTTAAAAGTTTAACGAAAATACCCAAATTGGCAAAAAAGATAAGTTGGATACCTTTTCATGCAAGAAAAAAAGTACGATATCATGATTGGAAATGACAATTAAATTGGTTACCTTCTTGTGTCATTTACATGTTAAATGTCGAATATGGATTAAAAATTTTATAAGATTCCAGCAAAAGTTTTGTATAAATCCGTCGCAACGTGCGGGCTTTCCCCGACCAAACTAGTTTAGTTAACACCAGTTTTGTCCATTTATCGATTTTATTCTTCCTTTATAAAGAAAAAAAAGCACGAGTCCTTCACTCACACAGTGTTTAGTATGCATGAAGTAAAGTTGGAATGAAATAAATCATTACGATGAAATGAAAAAATGTTGTTTGTATTAAGTCTTGTGATGTAATGGTTTATTCATTGGTTTATTCTGTTACGTCTATAACCACCAGTCTCATTACATAACGACCCCTTACTTATTTCGTCATTCCATTACGACATGGAATCACATTTTGCCATATTTCATTCATTTTCAACATTCATTGCATCATACCAAACAACATACGTAAATGTTATCTTCTATTTCAACATATCAACCAAATAGTTCAATGTAAAAGTAATGGCTCATTCGATTACTATGTTCATTCTATTACATTGTTGATTACATTCTTTTATCAATCTATTACATCAAACTAAATAGACCAATTACAGTTTAAACCTCATTGAATATTACATAAAACTCATTCACTTACCCGTTTTATATATAAACTGTAAAATACATTCCTGTGGTTTACACATTCTGAGACCTTACATTCTTGTCAAAAACTATCGGCACCTTACATCATTCGTTAGCCAAACGTTAGACATAATACATCCCTGAAAACGAACGATGCAAATATTTTTTCGTTATCTTAAGGATGTATTTCGAGATTAGAGACTTTTTATACTTTAATTTCATATTATTATTATTATTATTATTATATTTTATTATTATCATTATCATTATTATTATTATTATAAATTCAAAGGATTTTTCAGAAAATTAGAGGAAAGCCAATATACTATCTGGGCTCAACTCCTTTAGCAATAGAGAAACTAATCCTATTTAAAATATGAACAGCTGCACGTGCCCTAATGTCCTGAGTCATGGAAAACTTTCGAATCCGCTTCAACAAGCTAACCGCGTCTGCTTCTAATTCCCCAAAGGAAGAGAAAGAAAATGAGAGAAACTCATATACAATGGCTGCACACTTATCCATATACTTATCGCGTTTACGTTGTGCAACATTAATCATCGACCGACTGAGTACATTTTTATACTTTATTATTATTATTATTATTATTATTATTATTATTATTATTTATAGAAACATCACTTCATTAGAATAAAAAGATTACAACAAATTGGAGGGGAGCCGAGATACTATCTGGGCCCCCACTCCTTTGGCAATAGCGAAACTAATCCTATTAAAAATATGAATAGCCACACGTGCCCCGATGACTTGAGCCATGGAGAACTTCCAGATCCGCTTCAGCAATGTAACAGCGTCTGGCTCTAATTCCCCAAAAGAGGAGAAAGAAAAGGGAAGAAACCCATATCCAATAGATGCACACTTAGCCATATACTTACCGCGTTTACGCTGTGCAGCATCAATCACGGCCCGACCGGGTACGAAATCAACCATCCCGGTTTGCGTCAAAGGTGAAGATCCAGTCAGATCCACTCACACATCAAGTCCTCTATTTTTTAATTTTTTAATAATAATAATAATAATAATATTATTTTAATTTTTTTAATTTTTAATTTTTAATTTTTTTAATAAAAATAAAAGTAATGCTATATCCACAAAAGATATAAAGAAATCCTCACATACATTTGTCATGTAAATATGAGTGATGAAAGAGAAAAATCATACATTATTTGTCCAACTCACATGCCATGTCATTGTGTGATTAATTTTTTGTAAACTTTTTATGAATATAGCATTTTTTTAAGAGTAAACTGTAAAATACATCTCTCGCTAGAAGATAACGGAAAAATATTTGCACCGTTTCAGTAATGTATTTTGTCTTACATGGGGCAAAAAAATATGTAAAGTGCCAATAGTTTCTGACAGGATATAAGGTCTCAAAAAATGTTAACAGTTTAATACTATATTTGTTTATGCAAAAATAAGATAAAATATTGCGGAGTTAGCGTAGAAGTGAATCAAGGTTATTTATGGTCCATCTTGACTATGGAAAACAACAAGCTATGTAGAAGAAACTGAAAAGCTATGAAGTTTGTAGTTGATTTTAAAGACAATGGCAGTGGCAGATGTTCAGAATCAGAATATGGGAAAATCCCACCATTATTCATGGGGGAGAAAAAGTAAACTCCTGTTAACAAGCAAACTCACGTATCCCATCAATACTTTCACACAAGGGTAAAATAAACTCACATTTACTTGCATAAAATAAAAAACAACTTGTTTTAAAATAAACTTAAGTACAGTATTTAACAAGCAAACTTATTTTATTTTCATAGTTTTATTTTTTTTGAAAAAGTTGTAATATATATATATATATATATATATGGGTAAAGATCAAATAAAAAGACAAATATTCGTGAGAAGGATACACTAAACATGTATTTTTTAAAAAGTTGTCGAAAAATTCTTTAAAAAATTCACAAGATCGGGTATGTTGGTGCATAAAAAAGTTGTGAAGGAAGTTTTTCTAATTTTGAATTTTTATAGGTTTTTTTAATGAACAAAAAACGAAATTTTGATGCACAAAAAATTTTTGATGCACAAAATTTTTAACTTGTTATAGTTTGATGCGCAATAAAATTTTGATGCGCATCTGAAGATAACATAGCTGACATTCTTTCTTTACCCCTTCAGCGCGAATCATTAAATTATCTTCATCAAGGTTTAGGAACGATGAAACATATTTAATAAATTGTTCTATTCTTTTCTTCTAGTTTCAATTCTGGTCGTGACAACTTAACTAATTCATCCGAAGTATTTTAAGCATTTTTAATTGGCGAAATGCAAATTAAAATGTTCCTCCCTTCAAAAAATTTTCAAAACCAAGCCCTCTCCTATTGGCATTTTGACACCCCCAAACCTATTCTGGCGGCCCCCAGACATATTCTGGCGGCCCCCAAATATATCTGGGACCGCCGACAACAAGCTTGTTATAGCGTTCATTCTTTTCTGAATCCATAACCAAACACTTCCTCTCTTCTGCTACGAGCTGGCGTCTACTTTGCACCCAAACCCATGCCCAACATCTCTCTAAAGATTAATGGGTCATCCTCATATCCTAATTCTCATAAGCATCATTGCTTATGGTGTTAATAGTCAAGTGAATTTCATAATGAAATACGTCTCATTCTCAAACACAATCCTTACAATCGTCATACTCATAAATTGATCCTCACTTCTCGTAAACCTCCTTTCTCGAATGGTCTTTTCACTTCTAAATGATTCCTCTCTTTCTTAATAGTCTTCTCACTTCTAGTAGTCGTCTCACTTCTAATAAGTCTTATCTTCTCTAACGTTTCCTCTCACGTCTAAACGTTTCTTCTCTTTTAATAGTCTTGTTACTATTAGATTTCCTCCTATATCCCTTGACAACTTAGTTATTTCTTCCAAAATATTTAAGTAACTTGCGAAATGCAAATGTCACTCCTTCGCTAAACTTTCCACTTTATAGAAAGTGAAGAACATAAAGAAGATATTCAATCTTCAAGTGTTATTGAGTCACCACATTGTTGAGTCTCTCATATTCTTCCACCATGAAAGAACTACCACCTCTTTTCACATCCCACTTTGTTCCTCAACATTGTCAACCAACAAAACACCAAACAAACCTTTAAATTCCCAATCATCCACCTTTGTCTCGATAGGATCATATGCATATCAATTGTTAGTGCAAATGATATATCAATCTTTTCTATCAACCTCTCGTCAACACGTTCCTTCTTTAGCATCACTCATCCTTTCCCACTTTTTGACTCTATGGAATCATTTTCATTCACATCCAAAAGCACATCGTCTCCATCCTCGTCTTATTTTTCTTTTTATTCTTTTAAAGTATATATATATATATATATATATATATATATTGACATATTATTAAGTGTCATTCGTCTACTTTTAAAAGGTCATTCTCATAATATTCTTATGTCAATCAATAAACGAATCCCATTCTCGTTTATTAAAAGTCGGTCTAATCTTTCTCCGTAAACATACGTCTCGATTCTTTTTATTTCATCATTTAGGCTGTTTTTAAAATAATGACTACTTGTGTCTAGTTTCTACTTCTCTTTCAAAGTGTCATACTTCAGAATAATAAAACCTAGAAGTGCATGTCTAGTTCCCCGCTAACGTTTTGCTATATGTATATGTGCACTTGTCTACTAACTTTGTTTTGTAGCACAACAATATCTTGATTCCTTGGTGCCCCAAACAAGGGGGAGCATACACCGAGGGGGAGCACTTGCAAGCGTTTTGCTCATTTAAATTGCATCGAACTTCTTGAGCATCGATGGTAATTTATTTGATCCATGGATCCGTTAGAGTCAATATACAAGGAATGTAATTATCATGGGGATGCAATAAGCAAGGGGGAGCTAGGAGCTATGTGGTTTAATAGCATGGATTTAGTTTAACCATGATGATAGAAGACTTCACTAGGATGATGCAAGCTCACCTTTATAGGAAGATAGGATTGGGGATTGTCAAATACGATGAAGGGTTTATTCATACTCCAAATACTTCACCTCCTCCACTTCAAAATCACCCTAAACCTTAAGGTCATCCTCTCATAACTTCAACTTATATATTTGAAGTACCTACTTTCTTTTCATGTCTTCTTCTCATCTATCACGACATCCTCTAAATTATCCAAGAAACACAAAATCACCTCAACCGTATTTCTCATGTTGTCTTCTCATTCCTCCAACCAATATACTTGGATCACCTACCTTTTCCTCATTCCTTCAACCTATACACTCAAAGTACCTACCTTCTTCTCTTGCCTACCTCTCATCTCTCATGACCTTTTCTAAACTATCCAAGAAACACACAATCACCTTCACTTTTATTTCTCATATCTTCTCCTCATACCTCAAACCTATATACTCGGAGCACCTATCCTCTTCTCATTCCTCCAACATATATACCCGGAGCACGTACCCTCTTCTCATGTCTTCTTCACAAACCTCCAACCTATATGCTCCAACCATAATCCACACTATACCTTTTTGCTTCGACAAAAGGGGGAGAAGGGAGTGTAAACGAGTAACTTTTAAACTCTACTATGTGCTATAGTTTACATAGTTTGTCATCATCAAAAAGGGGGAGATTGTTAGTGCAAATATTACGATATTTAATCTATACGATCTCTTTATGTTTTGGTGATAACAAACATGTAACCTGTAATACATAACGTAAAGTACGCAAGTTACTCGTAATCAACCTACCCAAACATACCCCCCCCCCCCTGTGTGCTCTGTTATATTTTCTTTCTTTCTTTCTGACTTTAGTGATTAGTAGTTTAGTGCAAAATATTATGATATTTACCTTATACGATTCTTTATGTTTTAGTGATGACAAATATGTGACTTGTATATACATAACGTAAGTGCGCAAGTTACAACGTAATCACAATCATCTATGCATACATGCATCTACATCTCTCGACGTCTCAAGTCTACATCAACACCGACATTTGTTTACACCCGACGTAAATCACGTAAGGTATGTGACAAACAACATTAATTGTAGGATGTCAAGAAATAAGTTTTATCTTTAACTTTATAATTTTTATAATTTACCAAAATATTTCTCAAAATTATTTAGATAAATTATTTTTGGAATTATAAAGAATGTTTTATTTGGTAATTAATTTGAATTTCAAAAATCTGGTTCTTTTCCCCCCAAAACATGTTACACTTTTACCAGACAAGTTTGTCGCCACAAAAAGACAAAAACAGGAGCTTCTGTCGGGGCGGTCCCTTTTAATAGGTCGGCGTCGGTTGGCCCCTTATATTGTTCGGCGGCCCCCTAATATATATCTGGGGACGCCCGTTGAAGACTTGGCAGTTTTCAGCTTTTATAAATAGTGGGTCACCTCTAACCATTTTCACTCTCTTTTGCACGATTTTTTCAGTACCTTCTCTCTCTAGATCTTCATAAATTTTTCTAAACTTTTGATCAGATGAAACTTGTTTAATCTTGGTTAAAATGTGAACTTCAATCCTTATCCAGCATTTCCTTTCTGTCCCTCTATGCTTCGAGAAGAGAATATTCCCGGTCCATCATCAAATACACAAAGTAGAATGTAGTCTTGTTAGTTCATTTGTAGAAAACAATTGTTACTTATAGGACCGATGTCCATCATCTTTCATTCTTGTGAAGTTGTGTAGATCCCAGGTTAGTGTATAAATTCCGGAAGTGTGATTGGACAATTTCTTTCTTGTGTGTCGGTTAGTATTTTCGGTCCTCATCAAAATCACAAGTAGGGTGGTAGATGGTTCTAGCTAAGATTAGGATCGAACATTAGCTTAGTGTGGAAAAATAATGTAAGCGACTGCGGTTTATTTGTTTAGGCCATAAAACACAAGGTTTGTTATGTTGGGTTATAAAACATAACGGGTTTGGTTGCTTACACGAAGAAGAACTCGACATCTAGTTTGTGTCGGGAAATAATGTTAAGCACTTGGTATAAGGTTTTCTCTGCCGAAAGGGAGCTTGTTGATTAGTGAAGTAACTCTCGAGTTTGATACTTAGGGAGTGGAGTGGGGCGAAGAGGAGCTTCGTGATCGAACCACTATAAATCATCATGTCGGTTTGTATTTTCTTTTACATTTCTCTTTACTTATGTCTTTACATTTGTCTTTACTTTTACACTTGCATTGTGCTTATAATTGTGTGAATTGTTATGTATGTTGTGTTAGTCATGGCTGTTTTTTTGTGTAGCTACTTTGTAGTGACATGAGACGTATGGATATATAGTGGTAGAATATGTGCTAGTTATTGTAATTCCAATATCCCAAAACATTCTTCAATTGCGTCAAACTTGATTGTGGGTGATTTGGATACACATGATTAGTCTGTATAACCTCTTCTGAAGGCTGGTCCCTTGTAAAATAGCGCGGCCCTCCCATATATTTACGTGACCGCCGGCAGAGATTGATTTAATTAATTGATTATTAAAATGATTTATAGGGTTTTTAAATAGAAACGTATTCAATCCCCCTCTACGGTTTCTTCAAAATTTGAATTCAAAATATTTTTTTGGAATAATAATTTTTCTTTGAAATCCAAATTTTTTTTTGGTAAATGTTATAAATATGCTTGTGACAGTTTTAAAAAAAATGTGTTTTTAATGTGGTTTCTCGTTTCTTTTCTGCTTTGTTTGCTGCTCTCTATTAGTCTGCTCTCCCGAGGGGTTGAATAAATGTTCATTTGATCATAAATTGCATTAAGTATAAAGGACACAAAAAAATAGAAAATACCTAATTTTTGATTTAGAACAAAATTGGATGAAATCAAAAGAGAAAAGCATTGAAAATCTTACAATAGATGTTCTTAATCACGTTGTTGGTGTTTGCCCCTTGCGAATTTTGATCGAATGGGTATTTGGAGGTTTGAATTTTGGTGGTTTTGGGTGTGTGTTTTCGTCACAGTGGCAGTAGGGAGAGGGAAGAACGAAAATGGGGTGTTTGGTAATTAGTTTTGCTGCAGAAATGGGTGTTTGACGAATTACAGAGGCCGCCCCCCTTAAAGATGAAGGGACCGCCCCTTTATAACATGGCCGGTCCCCTTAAAGATAAGGGGGCCGCCTATTTGACGACCAAGATTTTCTTGGTTTTTCAATTTTGACTAGTTTTGTCAATGTACAATTATCAAAAAATGTTGGGAGCTACTAGTAATATTATTTTAGATAATCTAGTTGTCGAAGAAATGACGTTGAAGATGAAAGAATAATACTTGACACACTTAATTAACTTTTCGTTAAATTAAGTAGGCTTAAAAAATTCCAATGAAATAATAAAGTTGTCAAGATTTTTAGACCGAGAGACGGTTTAGAGATGATTGACGAATTTTAATTGACATTTTAATTAACCTTTCGTTAATTAAAAATACTTTGATTACTCCGGATGAAATAATCAAGTTGCCAAGTCGAGAGAAGATTTAGCGAGGAATTAATGAAATTTTCAATAAACTTCTTCTCAATCGAATGGATTAATTGCTTCGGATGAAACAATTAATTGTCACGATTTAGAGTGTTTGCGAGCGAGAGAGATGATAAATACGTGAAGATAAATTAATAGAATGGAGTTAAGGCTTGATAAGACGGTTCTGATAGACGTAGTTGATTGTAGACGTGTAGTCGAGGCGGACGTCGTAGTCGAAAGGAGTTTGTTTCATCCATAGTGTTTTGATGTCATGCCTTTCCGGCATAAGATGTAAAACTAATCCTACTTCTATGTTAATTATTACCCACTAACTCACTTTTCTCCATCTACATTAGTTCGCTACAAGTAGACATAGAAGATTTTCATTTCATAGTGGTACGTAGAGAATCCTAATTCAACTCCGTGAGAGAAGAGTTCATAATGAACAATTTCTCTTAATTCTAGAAAACTAACAAATGACATTTCTAGTGACTACACTATTTCCTCAAGCTTAACTTAACTCTATAACCTTTTAGTTTAGCAAATATTATTTGTAGCATAATATCACATAGTCATTTAACACTTTGCACATAATCTATATTCTAAGTAGTTGGGAAATAAAACGTACCTTTGCCTATAATGTGTTTTCTTCAACATCTTCAAGTGAGCAAGCTTTGAAGGAGAAATCTTTTGGTAATCTCGTCATAAAGTTTTAAGAATGTATACACTCATCGGATTCCAAACAGTGTTTATGATCAACTCATCTTAAATATTGTAATGACTCAAACACTTGGTCCCCAATGTCTCATGGGTCTAAAATTGTTAGTCCCGAACATATTTTGCATAGGTTGCATTTGATTCGAATACATATAAGGTGGACATACTCCCCACGGAGAGAAGTTTGGTTGTTGTGAATAATTCCACATTGAATGATTACTAATAGGGTAATTTTTTCTAACTTGATCTCTCATAGGTTGTGGTGTTTTATATTGGTTCTTTTTAGAGGAGATGTCATTTTAGGCTTAGTGAAGCCAACTCCAGTTTTTAGAGAAGGTTTATAAAAACGTTTTACTTCGTCTTCGCTTGCAATGG